>JAHDVF020000994.1:0-130804 GCA_022606425.2 Lepidostoma basale
TATATTTATTTCTTCTCATGTCTTGTCAGTTATCACTGACGTTGGAAATCAATTAGTAATACTTTTCTTTACTACTTCACTCTCTAATAATCTTTTCTTTACTACTTCACTCTCTAATGCAGTGTTCCGCAAAGTTTTCTCACCTACGTCACACCTAATTTCTTCCTAGAATTCCGCGGCACACCAAAAGCTAAAATTCGATCTGGACGTAGACGTCGATCAGCTCGGGAGACGTTGGTAACCTTTTTTCGCCAGCAACTTCCGGCCAGTAGAAATCTGCGGACTTTTTCACAATAAAAGTTGAATAGCCTAAAAAAACAATAAAAAAAGATCACCGACGTTCGGACTAAATATTTTTTTCTTTATGTATTTGGCTACGGCACACCAGTGTGCCGCGGTACACCGTTTGCGGAACACTGCTCTAATGTACCTATGTATTGAATGCATTTATTGAAATTCATATTTGTCTTCAAAAGATTCTACGAATTCCATTGTTTTATGTCTTAATTTGTTTTCTTTTGTAGCTGGCTGGTTGTCTAAACATAAAACAAATAAAAAGAGATAAAGCCAAAAACAGTTTTTTGTTACATTTGTCATTTTATTTCATTTATTTATTTTAAATATATCAAAAGCATTACAGATTTTTTTCATATACACTAAAGATAAAAGTCAGAGATATACAATAATAAGTAATACATAATAAGTTAATAAAAAGAGCGAGAAACAGAAGATGCACGACAAATTAATAAAATAAATATACCATACAATTATAATAAAGATAGTACTTCCCTCAGATGAGCCAAACTATCACAAAATACGGCAATCTCCGAGGTGATACGATTAAGTAAAGATATTTCTCTACCTACCGGTATAACCATTGGCAGGTTGGTTCTGTATCGTGGGGGATAAAACAGTTTATGGCCCCTTTGTCGAAGATAATTATCAGGGACTAAAAGACCTACATCACTCAGGATCTGAGTTGTCTAAACAACCGCCTATCAGTTGAAAGAAATGAACACCCAAGTAAATGTCTTGTCTCCTCTCGAGTGACTTGTAGCCCAGCATCCCTAGCAAGAAATCAGTCGGAAAGAGCCACGGGTAATATTCATGTAGCACGCGTGGAATCTTTAGGGTGATGTTTGAACTACACTATATCATTCAATCTATTTGCACCCTTGCACAGTTATTGGCTTTCATATTTATCACTAATTAGGATCAAAAACTCATCTTTGACATATTCGATAATTAGCAACCTTTGTTATGGTTAGCCTTCAATTAAGTTTTCATAAATTTTTTATTCTAAGCAGCTGTAAAAATTTTATTTTTATAATTTCAACTGTTAGTTCGTGTCGAATCAAAAATGTGTAAACAGGTACTCACTATTTTCTCTTCTTTTCTCTGAATTTAGAGTCCTGGGTGGGCTTCGGCTGCCTAAAAAGTTTCTCCTGTTGGACCTTTCCTGAGCCCTGGACTTCCACTCTTCAGGTCTGACTCCCAACAATTATAGGTCCTTCAGGTAACTTACTTATATCGTATTTTTGTAAACGACTTTGAGTATTCAAAGTTCATTGTAATGGTTTCATTGTATTGAAGTGAAGCTTGGAGCTGAAAAAAGAAGGATGAAATGAGGGTAAACGCCGTAAAAATGAGATCATTAAGAAGAATGTGCGGGAAAACGTTGTATGATAGAATACCGAACGATGAAATAAGAAAGAAATGTAAGACAGATGACTGCATCATGGATAAAATTAAAAAAGGATCCCTGAGATGGTTTGGACATATGGAAAGAATGGATGAAAGTAGAATGGTTAAAAAGTTGTACACAAGCAGCGTAAGTGGAAAAAAAGCCGAGGACGACCGAGGAAAACAAGGCATGACCAAATGAATCAATTGCTAAAAGGCGGATTCGAAGTCGGAATAATCGATGTGCGTGCATGTTTCGTTGTATGAATGTAGAGGAATCCCGAGAGGTATGCCAGGACAGAGCATTGTGGCGATCCACCCTATCTGCCTACCCCTCCGGGGAAATGGCGTGATGGTTAGTTAGTTAGTTGTAATGGTTTGGTTAACCGTTTCCTGAGTTTCTAAAGATCGTTTAAATTAAAATTGAATTAAAATTAACTGGTGAAGCCGCAGGACGATAGGCATCCAATTAATAATTCCTCGCAGTCAAGTACTTCTACGTACAATATATTTTTCAATCACATTCAGAGTCGTTTGACTAATTTGCATGACAGTGTCTGTAATTAAAGTCGGGCCGCCGGGACGTGCGAAGGAGACCTCCAATTAATTTGACGTTTTCCCAATCTTGTCTCGTTAGCTCAGCTGTCCAAAAACAAGATAAATTAATTAAATATGTTACGCTGATTGGTAATGTACACTAGTAATTAAAATATAAGCTCAAAAAACTTAGTTTAGTATAGTATTAGTCATAGTTTCAAACTTTATTTTTATAAGGTCTTTTTTTTAGAGTTTTCGTTTTCAAACTGGCAACATTTTTTTCTACAGATTGTCAATTTGACAGTTGACAGTTGATTTGTAGGCAGTACGTTTTGCTATATTACCCAATCGCTCAATAAATAATGCTCTCTAACATGAGGCGAGATACTCGCTCATGTTAGAGAGGGTTCAGAAAAGATTTCTGAGATATCTCTACATGAGGGAGTTTGGTAGCTATCCGTGGCTTTATCCCACTCCATTCCTCTTGGGCATGCTGGGGACCAATAGTTTACAGATAAGAAGGGATGGGTGCACACTTACCCATTTCTTCAGACTTATCAGGGGATTCTTGGAGAATTCCGTCATCTTGGAGGCTATCCATCTTTATGTTCCGGATGGTTAACTTCGACAGCGTCAGCACAGACTGTTTTATCTCCCAACATGCAGAACCAACCTGCCTCTGGTGATGCCGGTGGGGAGAGCAATCAAACTGAGGAACATGATCGCTTCGGAGAAGCTTCGCTTTCGAGCTGTAAGGGAGTTGCAACGTTTCGATCTGACATGACGCCGGGAAAATAGAAACTAACTTAATAACCATCACAGCCCTCTCCCCGAAGGGGTAGGCTGTGATGGACCGCCACACTGTTCTTTCCTAACATAATTTTTCGATTCCTCAATATTCATACAGTGTGACATGCACGCTCGTCGATTTCCCGACTTCTCACGTGGCCGATATTCAATATTTGATTTATTTGATCTGTCTCTGTCTTCTTTAGTTTCGAGTTCCGTTTATAGCATTTGAAAATACTTCGTTTAATATTATTTTTTCATCTAAATGTAAATGGAACCAGAAATAGAGGAAGACCGAAGAAAACGTGTCACGATCAAATAAAAAAAATATTGAATGTCGGCCACGTGAGGAGTCAGAGAAATCGACGCGCGTGCATGACACGATGTATGAATGTTGAGGAAGCGAGAGAAATATTTCAGGAAAGAAAAATGTGCCAGTCCATTCTTCTTGCCTACCCCTTCGGAGAGACGGCGTGATGGTTAGTTAGTTAGTTTTTTTTCCCATTTATTCTTTCCTTGTGTCCAAACCACCTTAATGATCCTTTTATTATTTTGATCATAACACTTTCATTTGCACTCCATTCACTATTTAATTTTAGATAAACTTAAGGCGTTAACACTGTGGAATTCCATAATTACATTTTTTTACGAATAAATACACTGTTTTTTTTTTACTTTTGAGATGATTTTTCTTGACAGAAGGTCCCGGGTTAGATTCCCGGAGAATCTTAATGATACACTTTCATTCGAGCTGGGAAAAGAAGATTGGTATATTTCAGAATGAAAAATCGTTCTGAGCGAATTAAAATGAAAAATAATCTTGATCGAAACTTCGATAAGAAAAAGCAAAACAAAACAAAACGTCGGTTGATTAAAAACAGGGCCCATCTTTGGGAAGTGTGAATCAATTTGTTTGTTAGATGCTGGGGGATACCTGGAGTTGGGAGGATGAAATATTCATGAAACAATGTAGCAGCGAGTCGCATCGCACGCTGTGCCATTTCACACAACTTCGACGACGAAAAATTTGTAGACGCAAATGCAAACTAAAGTTAAATTAGTTTGGAAATAAAAATAAGTATCTTCTAGTACAATCGCAATCTGTTTTAGAACACGTTTTTTTAGACTTTTAGATTACATTGAAATTGCCTCTTTGTATCATCTAATCTCGAAGAGTTGGACTGGGTTGGGTCGCCTTTAGTAAACTGAGGCATGTCTTTGAAAATGATGAAATACCGGTTTGTCTCAAAAGAAAGGTCTACGACATGTGTATACTGCCCATGATGACATACGGACTAGAGACGACAACTCTTACAGCATAAAATGTCCACAGGCTCAAGTGTATACAGAGGTCCATAGAAAGACAGATACTTGGTGTGAGTTTGCGTGACCGCATAAAGAATGAAGAAATCAGACGCCGCACCAGGGTTGCTGACGTCATGGACCGAGTGGCAAAATTGAAATGGCAATGGGCTGGACACTTGGCTAGACAGGGTGCAACAGATGGGCACCCAGGATACTCAGTTGGAGACCATGGGCAAATAGGCGAAGTGTCGGAAGGCCACCGATGAGATGGACCGATGATATTGTCAAAAGGGTTGGAAAATCTTGGATACAAAGGGGGCAGAATAGAGACGAGTGAAAGAAATTGGAAGAGGCCTATACCCAGCAGTGGAGGGAAGAAGGCTAACAAAGAAGAAGAAGAAGATCATCTAATGGTGCGAATGTTAAAATGGTCTACCAATCTGTAATAAATACCTTGGCAGCATTATCACTAAAGCGCTTGACCCGGACATTGAAATAAATGCAGAATTGAAGTTGGGCGAGCTGCATTTAATAAAATCAGAACTTTATTTTGCAATGATAATCACAACATGATACTCCGACAAAGAATGATTAAATTTTATATATGGTCTGTTCTGCAGTTCTAAGTTTGAGAATGCTCTCGCAATGCGAGACAAATTTGTCACAATTTATATAAATTAAATCCCAGTAAAACCATTAAACAATCGTGTTTACTATTATAAATTTATAATGGAGTTTAACAAAACAAATACCTCAACCATCAATAAATCTGTTCTACTATATGACTGCAAAACCTGGACTCTAAAAGTGAATGTAATGAACAGATTGGAAGCGTTTGAGATGTGGATATACCGCAGAATGCTCCGTATACCGTGGACCGATAGGGTCAGTAATGCAGACGTACTATAGAGAGCCAGAGCCAATAGAGAGCTGTTGTCGAGTGTGAAAATAAGAAAGGTCTGATATTTGGGTCATGTACTAAGGGGAGAAAAATACCACCTCCTTCGACTGATATTAATGGGTAAAGTGGAGGGTCGTCGGGGAATCGGTAGAAGGTAGGAATATTGCGGAATATTAAAGAGTGAATAGGAATTACAAGAGTTCAGAACCTGTTTCAAGTGGCGCAGGACAGAGATGCCTTTGCTACAGTTATCACCAACGTTGGGGGGACCTGACACGGCACCGAAAGAAAAGAAGAATCATCTCATCAAAGTTAGATTTTTATAGACACTTTAAAAATATATTTACAATAAATTCAAGGCCTTTGATTTGTAATGTTTCGTAATCTATACATTTATTTTAATAAAAGAATTGCACTTTGTGTTTTTACAAAACATTAAATTTGTGTAATCAAAAAGGTCTGTTTAAAATGAATAAGGTGTTTTGAAAATACTATTTATATTTAAAACTTATGTATAGACATAAAATAATTAAACAATTTGCATTACATTATTTTATAATAGTAAGCACGATTGTTTAATGGTTTTACTTGGATTTAATTTATATAAATAGTAGTGACAAATTTGTTTCGCTTCTCCATGGGCATTCTTCATTCAAGGGTTTGAGAATGTCCTCGCAAGGCGAAACAAGTTTGTCACCACTATTTATAAAATTTCTGAGTTATCGTCTCTACATGAGGGAGTATGGTAGCTATCCGTGGCTCTATCCCATGACATTTCTTTTGGGAATGCTTGGGGCCACATCTCTGCAGCTTTGAAGAGATGGGCATCTCATAACCCATTTCTTTAGATTTCTCGGGGGATATTTCGAGAACTCGGCCGTGCTGGAGGATGTTCGGCTTTTTGTCCCTGATAGATATCTCCGACAACGACAGTATAGATTGTTTTACCTACCGGCCACCAGAACCAACCTGCCTCTGGTGACACTGGTAGGAAGAGTAATTAATCTGCTGAACGCGGTGTCCACGGAGATAGACGTCTTTCATATTAGTGATTACGTTCAGAAGGCAAATACTCGTAATTCTGGAGAGTATCCTATCTCCCTAATGTCGAACCATCTCTCATGCGTTTCTGGTAGTATACTATACACAATATACTATTTTACCTGTTCTCAATAGATGCCTTAAAAATTAATTTTGTAATGTCTATTGATGAAATAAACTGATTTGATTTGATTTATTATAAAAAAAACTAATACCTCAATCACCATTATATTTTACATATTTTTCTTACTGAAGTAAATACAATATTTAAAATCAAAAATAAATTATTGATATTCTTAGTCATGTTAAACTTGTAAATGCCCGCAAAAATATAAATATCATGATAAGTCTGAATTCTTATCCAGAAATATTTAATGAAATAGTGAGATGAAGGCATGCAAACATTTTTACAGTTTCAAGTCATTTGAAATCGTGCACTGTGCATCGGTTTTCTTAACTTCGCCAAACTGTTTTATCTTCAAAGTAAATTATGTTTCATTTATAGCCCCGTTACCTCGTCTTTCATGGAAATTCCTCGGCCGCGCCATTAATACGAGGTAAATGGGATAGCAACGTAACTAAAGATAGGTATTTTATAAAATTGAATTGACAGTTTAGATTAGGGCGGGCGATTCAATTACAAGGCACGACAAATATTGCAGATCGCGAGGGAGATGGATCTGGTTCCAATTTTAAACGAGATTTACAAACTTCGAGGTGCTTAAACCAAACTCTAAAGACGAGCTTTGTTTTTGGTAAGGTCCGTGTGTTTGAACTAAAGTCATTTTACGTAACTTATCTTGAATTTAAAGTTTTTTTTTGATATACTTAAAACGTTGATGCTCAGAATTTGAATGATTAAAATATTTTAATAATTTCATCGACTGACATGTATGGAAGTGAAGCTTGGAGCTGGCAAAAGAAGAATGAAAGCATGATAAACGTCGTAGAAATGAGATCACTAAGAAGAATGTGCGGGAAAACGTTGTATGATAGTATACCGAACGACGAAATAAGAAAGAAATGTAAGGCAGATGACTGCATCATGAATAAAATTAAAAAAGGATCCCTGAGATGGTTTGGACATATGGAACGAATGGATGAGAGTAGAATGGTTAAAAAGTTGTTCACAAGCAGCGTGAGTGGGAAAAGAAGCCGAGGACCACCGAGGAAAACATGGCATGACCAAATTAATCAATTACTAAAAGGCGGCCACATTCGAAGTCGGAATAATCGACGTGCGTGCATGGTACGATGTATGAATGTAGAGGAATCCCGAGAGGTATGCCAGGACAGGCCATTGTGGCGATCCATCCTCTCTGCCTACCCCTCCGGGGAAATGGCGTGATGGTTAGTTAGTTAATCGACTGTTTTATTCCATTTTCATGTGTTTGTTTATTTCGAAAAAATTAAAAGATATAATAGTAAAAATTCATCATAAGGAAAACGAAATACAACTGTCTCCCTGATATTTGTAGGTTGATTTTGTTTATATAATTTTACCACTAATCTTCTTCTTCTTCAAGTACCCTGTCGGGTCCCCCCAACGTTGGCGATCACCTCGGCGAACCTGTCCCTGTCCTGCGTCGCTCGGAACAGCTCCTCCACACTTCTGATGCCGGTCCACTCCCTTATGTTTCGCAGCCAGGACATCTTTCTCCTACCGGGCCCTCGGCGTCCCTTAATTTCCCTCTCCAATACCAGTTGGAAAAGGTGGTACTTTTCCCCATGCAGTATATGACCCAGATGGGAAATCTTCCGAACCTTGATAGCCGATAACAGTTCCCTGTCAACTCTAGCTCGCCTAAGGACTTCGGTATTGGTAACCATGTCTGCCCAGAGCACATTTCAAATGCTTCCAGTCTGTTACTTATAAATACTTTGTATCTTCGAAACAAGTTGAGATGGATAAACTTTGTATTCTAGAAGATTGATTATATTATATTTTATGGTATATTTAGCCTTGCTTAGGCATTATTAAATGTATTATATATATGATAATAATAATGTCTTAGCAACTTGAAACATGTCATTTCCATAAAATATTATAAAACTTCTATAAAACAGACATTTTCATTGGTATTAATTATTTAACATGGAGTTTTTTAGCATTGTTCAAGTAACAAAAAATGGATGAACTCATTTAATCACTATATTTAAATATACTCGTATGTCTCAATATGTTTCACTAAGTATTATAAAACTTTGTCGAAAGACTGATATAAAATTACCTCTCCTTTTAAAATATGGAAATAAATATGTAAGCTAAACTGATTTTTTAAATTGTTATTCAAACAAATTAAGAGGTCATCTTGATTTATGTAGTCCACCGGTTTCGATATTTTTATAGTTATTAATTAATGGAGAAGTTGCTCGAAACAAATGATTATTGATAAAACATTAAAGTGATTAAAATAAAAAATAATTTCTAATCAAGGTGGAGGAAACACGGTTACTACAAAAAAAAACTCTGATATAGAAAAAATGTATTGTATCTTATATATGACCGTATTTCTAACCCTCGTATACTATAATATATTATGGCATTTATTATTTTTGTCTTTATATCTGTATATTGCAAGGATTAACATGTCTCTCTGTTATGGTATATTTCGAAACAACGAATTTTTTACAATCTACATAAGCATTAATTTGAGTTATGGGAAAAAAATGAACACATTTTTTGATGTTTTATGACTAACAGTGAAATATTAACGGACATAACTGTAAATTAGGTTTTAATTACAATTTATGCAAAAATAACCGTTCTACGTTTATGATATTTACATCAATTTAATGGCTGATCTGAGACATGACAAAAGAAATATGAGCTACCTGCCACAAGCGAGTATTATCTGTAATCACTTCAAATAAATATTGAAATTGATGGATTTCATAAATTAAGTGGCAAAACCTCGAATATTGCAGTATATTCTACGCGCTACAGTTGCCGAATCACCGTTTTTGTGAAACTCTCGCGCGCACAACGCGCGATCCGCTCCCGAGAAACGCTCCATAGCGACTGAATTCCCAAGAGCCAGGCTTGAACCGATTGACATATCCCCCGTGCCTCCCGAATTCGTTGCGTTCACACAGTAAGCTAAACAAACATTAACTTTATTTTGAGACACCCTGTCCTACATATTAAAGCTATTATTTTTTTTTATGTATACAAAAGGTCGTTTAAACCCAGTACAATTATTTTTTTAGCTATTACATTGATTCTCGTGACATACCCTTATGATAAAGGCAGCAAGCAAATAACTGGCTTTTCCTATTCATAAGGTTCTATGTATATTTCCTTTGATATTCTTTTTTTTCACCCTTTACATCGATTTGGCTTGCGCTGTAATGATGTGAGGAGTTTTTTCAACAAAATAATAATAATAATATGATAGGTAGCTAATCTATCGCCATTTTATTGTCACGTGAATTCTATACCAGACCAAAGATAGTGTGACAATCACACTGCCATCCCCGGGAACGAACCCGGGACCTTCGGTATGGCAGTCAGATATCACTAATCTACCACGGAGGTCGTCTCCTTTTTATTATATTAAAAAAATTTTGTGTCAAGAAATATGTAAATCTTTATAATAAATTTAAAAAATATATATTTCTGAAAATTGTATTCATATCTATAATGGATTCGTACTTTATACAATATAGTCTCTAAAATATTTTGGCTTTGCCACGCCTCATAACAGACCTCATTTAAATTCA
The DNA here is from genome assembly GCA_022606425.2 of Lepidostoma basale. NCBI lineage: Eukaryota > Metazoa > Arthropoda > Insecta > Trichoptera > Lepidostomatidae > Lepidostoma > Lepidostoma basale. The sequence goes on from JAHDVF020000994.1 coordinate 9,980, forward strand.
TGAAAAGTACCCATTAATCAGTGGATAATGGACAATAAAACACATTTATAAGAATTAGTTTCACTGTGGTAGGGGTAAATATGAATCATGTGTTAACACAGAAACAAAAGAGTACGCCAAATTATGTTTTGCTAGATTGTATATTTGTGGATAAATTCAAGATATTATTATTTGAGATGAAATATTAGTCTTCTACAAATTTAACAGAAAAGTAAATATCAATATTTGAAATTAGAATACCCCAAAACACTGATTCTCAAACTTTTTTGGTCAATAGCCTTTCTGTATTGTGCAGATTAAAAAAACACAAAAATGGTTAATACTGTTGTTAAAATTTTCACTCTTAAGAAAAAAGTGCCATCAGAAACATGTTTGTGAAGAGAGCAATGAAGTGAATTGGTAAAAATACAACGTTCTTTAAAAGTTATTCAAATGTAAATCAACAACATATATTGATAATGAATATAAAAAAAAATTAGATCCGTTTTTGGCTGTTATAGTATTTTTAATATGGTTGGAATATAAATACAAGAAAACACAACATTAATATTGAATTATTATGCTGTAGCAAATTTACGAAAACGGCATTATGACATATGACATTATTTCTAGCATGGATTGGGCACGCATGCCTAGCCGTAACCAGATATTCCAGAGCAATCAAGACCCTGTTCGTGTCAGGACCAGCTAGATTAAGACCTCTAGGAAGGCCTAGACAGCGCCAATGGATAACCTTCTGGATCATCTGGCTAGGCAAAACGGACTGCCGGTAGCAAAAGGCGCAGGATCGAGGAGCTTGGAATAAGGTTATCAGGAAGGCTAAAACTCTTCAAGATGGCGGCTTCGAGGCACCAGCATATGAAGTAATTAAGTATATTATATAATTTTCTTCTATTATTAGTTAGAAAGTTTCAATCCTGGAATGGGTTTGCAGCAATTTCTTCTATTTTTCTCTTCCATTCTTCCCTGTCTTGTGCGGCTCTTTTAAAATCTGTATATGATGAGCAGCGCACGACCACCACCAGATCCTCCAGGTACTCTCGGCGTAGGCGTCCGTGGGCGTCTGAGCTGCAAATGCAGTCAACTGCACTTTGAGACCAATTTTATTTCACTGAAAATGAAGCTAGCCGAGTAATGAGGGCTAAGAAGGCTTCAGGACTCATTGACAATTGTGTGACAACAGTGACAATTATAAAAAAAAATTAACCGCAAAAATGTTGACAACAACAATAAAGGTAACATCAACCAATACAGTGACATCTAAAACAGCATCGGTGACAAGAAACAAAACGGTTACCAGAACAAAAACGTTGCAACAACAAAAACGGTGACAACAAAAACAACGGTGACAGCACCAAAAAGGTGACAATATTAAAAAAACGGCTTCACATCGAAAACAGTGACTACAACAAAAACGGGGACAACAAAAAATGTGACATCAGCAAAAAATGAGACAATAACACAAAAGGTTAAACAACAAAAGGTGACAACAAAAAAGGTGTCAACAAAATAAATCGGTGTCACCAGCAAAAAAGGTGACAACAACAATAACAGTGACAACAACAAAAACGGTGACAACTACAAAAACGATGGCGACAGCAAAAACAACCTAAACCGGTTCTGTTTATGGTAACAAAACCATCTAACATAGAAATACGTAATTCTGATTAATATATTTTAAATTTATTCTTTACTCGATTTCCCTTTGTGTTGTGGATTCATATTTGTATAAATATAAATACCCTAAGTATTTTCAAAACACTTAATAGTTCTTTATACAGATTTTGTTTGTTCGTTCGTTGCGACATAACCTTTTGGATTACCTACACCAATTTATAGTTTTATGAAAATACGATGTTCAAATCTTTTAATTAAATATATGTTAGACGAAACTTTACGATTCAAATTCCTTAATTATTTATTGTATTCATTTTTGAAATTGAAAAAAACAGCACTATTTTTGTTCCACTTTAATTTATTAAATATTTTTATAAATTAAAAATATTAACTACGACAAGTTTCGAATGTAACTTCCATTTTCATGTGTAAATATATAACTAAAATATAAAAAATTAAAGGCTTATTATATATAGATTTTTTATCAATGTATTGTAAGTTTTTAAATAAAGTAATAAAACACTATTGTAATTTGGATTTTCACCACTTTATTTGGTAACACCAACCGGTTTCGCTCCCGCCGGAGATTCGTCAGGGTGAGAGAGAAAACTTAGAGTTAACGGGACCGAAACCGGTTGGTGTTACCAAATAAAGTGGTGTAAATACGAATACCTAAAAGTGTTTCATTATTTTATTTTAAATAGTCCAATGTTTTGGCCGAAACACTATGATACCTTAACATTTTAAACCGTTAATGAATAAACTTTGTTTTTTGTATCACAATCGTATTTTATTTTACGCGACAGCTGTTTCATCAACCAATGTTGACATCATAATGTTGACTGTTACAATAATATACCAAATGTCAAATTTTCATGATTTTTCGAATCTTTATGTGTATTTGTTCCTATGTCAATTTGAATAATTTCTTTGATATAATTTCAGCAAGAACTTCAAAATTATATCAAAGAAATTATTCCAATTGACATAGGAACAAATACACATAAAGATTCGAAAAATCATGAAAAATTGATATTTGATATATTATTGTAACACCTGATGATGTCAACATTAGTTGATGAAACAGCTGTCGCTAAAAAAATACGTTTGTGATACAAAAAACAAAGTTTATTCATTAACAGTTTATAATATTTTATTTTATTATATAACACCACAAATTAAGTGCTTCATACGAAGAGATGCCTATTGGTGGCGATGAGGTTCGCAACCCATCACACCGCGTCTCCCGCGGGGCGAAAAGAGAAGGATGGAGTGCCGCATCGGTTAAAGTATGACAGTCCATTCTTTCTGCCTACCCTTTCGGGGAGACGGCGTGGTGGTTAGTTAGTTAGTTAGTTACGAAAGTTTAATAATGGAGGTGACCTCCAAAACATGTCATGGTTAATATTTTTATTGTACAAAAATATTTTATAAATTAAATTGGAAAATAAAAAGCGTTGTTTTTATAATATCTAAGTTTTTACAATGGAATTCCACAGCGTTAACGCCTTAATATTTAATGAGGTAAATAATTTTGTTTATTGTCTATAAAAATCTAACTTTGATTAGATGATACAAAGAGGCAATTCCGATGTAACGTCTCTTCCTATTCTATGGGCGTCCTCACCCGTACTCCGCCATCATTCGCCCCGTTAACCCACTAAGTATGGCGAGAAAGAAAAGCTCTCTCATGTCTAAATGTCACGGAGGCATTAGTTGTTAGCTGCTCCATCAATATTCATGGATCTAATTCCATTCCAGCGAGTGTGCCAGAACTCCCGGAAAGGCTATTCTACCGCGCTCTGATTTCTGCTAAGCTGTTTGCATCTCGTGCTAATCGCAGGCCGCCCAGCACGCGAAATTACGCCTTACGTTCTTTGAATGAAAAGGGATTCGAGAATATCAAATGCTTTGAGCATTTAAAGTACCAATTAAATGTGTTTTAGATGAAATAAATTTATGTTTTTGAATATGCACAATTACATGACAATATAATATCTCTATTTGAAATAATACAATAGTCCATTGTTTTGGCCAAAACCCTGTGATACTTCAACATTATAAACTGTTTAATTAAAAAAACTTGTTTTATGTATCACAAATGCATTTTTATTTTTCGCGACCGCTATTTCGTCAACTTATGTTGACATCATAAGGTGTTACTATGATATATCAACTGTTAAATTTTCGTAATTTTTCAAACCTTTATGTGTATTTGTTGCTATGTCAGTTTGAATAATTTTTTTGATAAAATTTTGTAGGTACCTGATTAAAGTTAATTATAAGAACGGTTAGTTACTATTTATAGGTAAACATATTAAGGGTGGAAAAAATAAACAATAATAATAATAATACTAATAAAAATAAAAATAATAATGAGTTTTTATAACTCATGGGAAATACATGATTTGTTATGTATTTTTATATAATAAAAAATATATAAAAAATAAAAAATAAAAAATCATAAAAACAGTAATTAGAAGGAACAACAAATTACACATAATATAGAGTAAAAAACGATGAATCGTAATATATACATATGTATATACCGTTTATTATTTTACGATAAACATTTTAAGGAAGCAGATTACATTACTAACTAACTAACTAACTAACCATCACGCCGTCTCTCCGAAAGGGTAGGCAGAAAGAATGGACTGCCACACTTTAATCGATGCGGCACTCCATCATTCTCTTTTCGCCATCGCGAGAGATGCGGTGTGATGGGTTGCGACCCTCAAATAAAGGGAACAAAAGTCAAAGGTAGTATTAAATTTTTTTTGGTAGATTGTTTAAAGGAAAAGTTTTTAGTGTACTATAAACTAAGTAAGTTTATGTTATTAATTTAAAATAAATTCCCAATAAAACGTTTAATTTATGATAGTTTATCTCGGAAATAAATAAAAAACACGAGACAACATAAAATAAAATTAAAATACGACTTACAAGGAAACAAATGTAAAGTTATAGAAGGTTTATTGGAGAAAGTAAGTTTAGATAAACTACTAAATAATATAATAAATTGATTTTTATGTCTTATGATGTAAAAATATTAAAGTATGATACGTGCAGATATTGTTTAAATAAACAACAATTTTGAGTGTTTTATATAATAATTAGGAAACATAGTTTTTATTAGTAAATTTTATGATACACGAAAATATTTCATAGTCCATTGTTTTGGCCGAAATACTATGATACCTTAACATTTTTAACTGTTAAATTAAACAACTTTGTTTTATGTATCGCAATTGTATTTTATTTTACGCGACAGCTGTTTCGTCAAATACACATAAAGCGTCGAAAAATACGAAAAATTGACATTCGATATATTATTGTAGCACCTGATGATGTCTACATAGGTTAACGAAACAGCTATCGCGTAAAATAAAATACAGTTGTGATACATAAAACAAAGTTATTTAATTAAACAGTTTAAATTTAACACAAAATATCTTTATGGAAGTTTATTTTATATAATATGAAATAAAACGACGATTTTTAACAACTTATACTTTCGCTAGACTCGCTGGTATCGACAGATTGGTGATCTGACAGACCAGTTTGTCCATGCCAGCGAGCTTGGCGAAACCGGTCGCTGTCGAAATAAATACAAAAGTGGGAGTAGTTAAAAAAACACAGTTTTATTTAATTATCATCAACTTATTGAACGCTAAGGCATTAACACTGTGGAATTCCATAGTAATATACGTAGGATATTAAAAATAACTTTTTTTTATGTTTATGATTAATCTGCAATTTAATCATTTATTAATTTCTATATAAATTATGTCTTTTCAAATGTTTGTTTTTTCTAAATTACAATTTATTATATTTTTTATATTGTCATCATGTATTTTTATTATTTAATATTATTTATTAGTTCTTACTGTTAAAAAATAACTGTAAGTACCTACTTATAACAAATAGCCCAGGTTAATTTTTAAATTTGAATTATTGTATCAAATTTTAAATGCGTTTTTCATTAGTCTATCTTTGTTTAGTTTTTATTATATTTTTACACCTGAAGACGGTGGTATCCTCCGAAACTAAAAAAAAACTAACTAACCATCACGCCGTCTCCCCGAAGGGGTTGGCAGAAAGAATGGACTGCCACACTTTTCTTTTATGACATATTTCTCTCGCTTCCACAACATTCATACATCGTGTCATGCAAGCGCGTCGATTTCACTGACTCCTCACATGGCCGACATTCAATATTTGATTTATTTGATCGTGCCACGTTTTCCTCGGTCTTTCTCTATTTCTGGTTCCATTTACATCATTAACATATAATTTTTTTACCATTCTTTCTTCATTCATTCTTTCTACATGTCCAAACCATCTTAATGATCCCTTCATTATTTTGTTCATGACACCATCATTCGCACCGCACTCACTTCTTATATTTTCATTCGACACTATCATACACAGAATATCCACACATTCGTCTAAGAGATCTCATTTCTAATGCGTTTATTCTACTTTCATCCTTCTTTTGCCAGTTCCATGCTTCGCTTCCATACATAAGGGTCGGTAGAAGAACACCATTGTGCACTGCCATTCTAGCTTTTTTGGATAGGTTTTTGTTTGCGATGACAACTTTAAGTGCACCATTCACTTTGTTGCCTGCCCCAACCCTTCTTCCAATATCCCTCTCCACTCGCCCATCTCTTGTAAACATACTACCTAAATACACGAACTCAACTACTTGCTCCAAATTTTCACCATTCACGCTAATGTTGCAGACTCATGTCGAAACATGTCGTGTTTTTCAATAAATATAGGATTAAACAAAGTTATTTTTAATTTCCTAAGTAAATTATTATCAATATAGAGTATTCATCTTAATAATCAGCTTATGAAAATAAAGAGTATGTGTATCTCGGTCATAAAATCAGACTCGGAAAAGAGAATCAAACTGCAGAGCTACCTCGAAGAGTGGGACTGGGTTGGGCTGCCTTTGGTAAACTGAGACATGTCTTTGAAAATGTTGAAATACCGGTTTGTCTCAAAAGAAAGGTCTACGGCATGTGTATACTCCCCATGATGACATACGGACTAGAGACAACAACTCTTTCAGCAAAAAGTGTCCACAGGCTCAAGTGTACACAGAGGTCCATGGAAAGACAGATACTTGGTGTGAGCTTGCATGACCGCATAAGAAATGAAGAAATCAGACGCTGCACCAGGGTTGCTGACGTCATGGACCGAGTGGCAAAATTGAAATGGCAATAGGCTGGACACTTGGCTAGACAGGGTGGCAACAGATGGGCACCCAGGATACTCAGTTGGAGACCATGGGACAATAGACGAAGTGTCGGAAGGCCACCGATGAGATGGACCGATGATATTATCAAAAGGGTTGGAAAATCTTGGATACAAAAGGGGCAGGATAGAGACGAGTGGAAAAAATTGGAAGGGGCCTATATCCAGCAGTGGAGGGAAGAAGGCTAGCAAAGAAGAAGAAGAAGAAGAAGAAAATAAATAAATAAAAATGATGATATTTTCCACTCCTAAAATGCTCGTACGGAAAGTATCTGACATTTTTGCATAGTAAGTGAAACGAAAGCATACCTGTATTTCGTATTCTTATGTATATTACAATGTATTGTCATGTACTTTCGCGGTATAATCGTCCACCAACGCTGAAAGCTGCAAAACTTGTACAACGTCTACGAAGCTCTCTCCCTGCGAATACGAGTACTTTAAGTATTTATGTCAGTTTTTCCGTCTAACTACACCATGATTTTATTAAAATAGATAGAGTACTGTTTTTCAATGTAAAGTATGTTAATTCAAGAAGGTATCGGGATGTTTTGGGGTGAGATTTATAGTTGTAATATATTGAACGATAAGGCATTAACACTGGAATTCCATAGTAATATACTTATGAAATTGACAATAACTTTGTTTAATCCACCAAATATTTACAAAATATTAAAAAACACGGCATGTTTCGGGGAATACTCCCATCTTCAGGTGTAAACATATAATAAAAACTATACAAAGAAAGACTAATATAAAAAAGCATTTAAAATTTGATACAATAATTCTAATTTAAAAATTAACCTGGGCTATTTGTTATAAGTACAAATATTTTTTTTTATCAGTAAGAACTAATAAATAATAATAATGCATGATGAAAAAAAAAACACAATTAATAATGAATTTGAAAACATAAATAATAATGAATTTGAAAAAATAATTAATAAGAAGATTCCTCCTTTTACTCCTTTCTCTTTGTCTAAATTTAATCTCCTAAGCTCCCATTCCCAATCAAATGCAAATTAATCAGTGATTAATTTCTATATAAATTTGTCTTTTCAAATGTAAGTTTTTTCTATATTACATTTTTTAAATATATATATTTTATATTATCATCATGTATTAATATTATTTATTAGTTCTTACTGATAAAAAAATCCATTATTAGTAATTATAACAAATAGCCCAGGTTAATTTTTAAATTTGAATTATTATATCGAATATTAAATGCGTTTTTATATTAGTCTTTCTTTGTTAAGTTTTTATTATATTTTTACACCTGAAGATGGAGGTATCCTCCGAAACATGTATTGTTTTTTAATATTTTTTATTAAATAGTGGATTAAACAAAGTTTTTCAATTTCCTAAGTACATTACTATGGAATTCCACAGTGTTAATGCCTTAGCGTTCAATAAGTTTAAGTTAAATTATTATTCTTTAACATTCTTGAAACGCCTTGGTGTAGGCAAACTATCTAACATGATTTGATTACTCAACAAAGCCTCCTCGGGGACCAAAATCAAAACAATTTAATAATAATTAATTATTTCAATGATCTTCAAGTTCTTTTTCTTTTTGCGTTCAAAGTACAAAATAAATTTGTGTCAAAAGAAATAAGTACTATAATTTCATTTCTAAAATACCCCGAAGGGGTAGGCAAAAATAATGGTAATATAATTATTTAACTTAAACTTATTGAACGCTAAGGCATTAACACTGTGGAATTCCATAGTAATGTACTTAGGAAATTGAAAAACTTTGTTTAATCCACTATTTAATAAAAAATATTAAAAAACAATACATGTTTCGGAGGATACCTCCATCTTCAGGTGTAAAAATATAATAAAAACTAAACAAAGAAAGATGAACAAAAAACGCATTTTAAATTGATACAATAATTCAAATTTTAAAATTAATCTGTTATATTTGTTATAAGTTGGTACTTTAACAGTAAGAACTAATAAATAATATTAAATAATAATAATACATGATGATAATATAAAAAAAAAAAAAAAAAATTGTAATTTAAAAAAAATACATAATTCATGTAGAGATTAATAAATGATTAATTTGAATTCGATTGGGAAAACAAAATTATATTAATATGCGTTAATATCATTTTGAATATACAAACACGTACAAAAAGTTCTTTTTTTATTTCAAAGAAAGAATAAATTCGTCTCCATTAAGATTTTTCATTAAATATCAGAAATATTTAATGAAAACTTAAGTTTTAAATATTATACCATAGTGCTTTCATTATTTAACAATAAGCACGTAAGCTACTGTCTGAAAAACTGTGCCGAGTAATAGTTTTCATCTAGAGCGGATATTAAAACCTTGGTATGAAGGTAAAGTGCATTTTTGCAGAACTGCATATATTATGAAAAGATTACTCCTTCCCTCGGGAAGTCACAAAGCGTGCATCCGAAGGATATAAAGCCATTTAATACTTAAGTTGTTATGATTTGCTAGTCTTTACTTACTTTTTTGTTAAAACCACCCAGTTTTGCTCCCGCTAAAGCTTCGTCAGGGTTACCAAATAAACAAGTTTTTTGTAACCCTGGCAAAGCTCCGGCGGGAGCGAAAGCGGTTGGTTTTAACAAAAAAATAAAGTATTGTAAAAACTTATAAAAGTGTGTTAATGTTTTTTTCAATTATTTATTTATTTATTTTTAGATAAACTTAAGGCGTTAACACTGTGGAATTCCATAATGACGATTTTTTTATGAATTAAAACACAGTTTTTTCCACTTTGAGTTTTTTTTCTCGACATGTTTCAAAGACTTTTACACCTTCATTATCGGGAGAACGATTCGTTTTTCTGATGATGAAGGTGTAAGCCTTCGAAACATGTCGAGAAAAATAAACTCAAAGCGAAAAAAACAGTGTTTTAATACATAAAAATTCGTCATTTAGTTATTTAACTAACTAACTAACTAACCACCACACCGTCTCCCCGAAAGCGACACTCCATCCTTCTCTTTTCGCCCCCGCGAGAAACGCGGTGTGATGGGTTGCCAACCTCATCCCCACCAATATTTATTTAAAATGGCTTAATTCAGCCTGCTCAGTTTGGCATGCACATAAAGCCTAGGAGCCTTGTACATAGATATTATATAACTCATTGTTGTATCGTATTCTCCAGGATTTCGCCGGGTCTTTTACATAATATAATTTCGTCATTAATTTAACATTAAGTTAAAATTACTACAATTTTACATGCTTATCAAATAAAATTAATAATTGGGCTTAAGTAGCCCAACAGATAAATAAATCCTTAAATAATTAATCGCACAGATCAATCTTACCAAAAATTCTATATTAAACATGCTCTCTATTTTAAATTAAATTTAAATAATCTCTTATTTGTTGTAATTTGTAATGGTCTTATTTGTTGTAATGTCTTAATTTTATAATTGTCTTCTCCCGTTAATAATCTTATACCTGTATTCTTAATTTTAACTTTGTCTTTTCTTTGGTATTCAACATGTTGTATTCTCATTTATAATAGTGTCCTTCTTTCATCAAAAACCTATTACAATACTTACATACCTGTATTATTTACTTATCACAGATTTAACTCGTCTCAGGCTAAATTTTTACCGTTGCTCATAAAGTGTTCATAGATTTAAGTAATAAAAAAAATGTATTGGAATTTATTCCGTTTATAACAAAATAAATAAATAATACTTATAAATTTGAACCCTCCTGTAAGTCATTAGATTATCAGTTAGAAAGTTTTTTCGTTAAAGTAATTTAGTAATATTCATGACGCACCATCCTTTCCCACTAGCATATCCACTCGTTCTCTCTTCCCAATGCATTAGACCACACCATCTCCCCTCATTTTAAATGTTTATTTATTATGTGTTTCTCTGGTTATTATTCACTCGGTTTTTGTAAGCCCGGCGAAGCCCCGGTGGGAGCGAAAAAACAAAATAATGTGGTGTAAAAACAAAGTACCCAATTGAATAAATAATAAAAAAAATATTCATAATGCTACACTTCACATGAAAGCTTAAATGTAACATTGTGAAGTAAGGCAAATATACAACTTTCTTCATAAATATTCTTTTCTATCCAAAAAAGCTAAGATGGCAGTGCATAATGGTGTTCTTGTGCCGACCCTTATGTATGGAAGTGAAGCATTAAACTGGCAAAATAAGGATGAAAGTAGAATAAATGCAGTAGAAATGAGATCTCTAAGACGAATGTGTGGTAAATATGTATATGATAGAGTGTCAGATGCAAGTATAAGAAGTGAATGCGGTGCGAATGAAATGTTATGAAAGGGTCGTTAAGATGGTATGGACACATGGAAAGAATGAGTGAAGACAGAATGGTGAAGAAGGTATTTGTAAACGACGTGAACAGAGCCAGAAATAGAGGAAGACCGAGGAAAACGTGGCACGATCAAATCAATCAAATATTAAATGTCGTTTACGTCAGGAGTCGGAGAAATCGACGTGCCTGCATGACAAGATGTATGAATGTAGAGGAATCGAGAGAAGTATGTCAAGACAGAACAGTGTCGCAGTCCATTATTTCTGCCGACCTCTCCGGGGAGACGGCGTGATGGTTAGTTAGTTAATTTTTTTATCTTTATATTTCAACATTTAAAAAATAGTTCTAAAAGATTTTACCAGCTCTTGCTGTGTATAGAGTATCACATTACTCTATTGTCTAACGTAATTAATGCCAAAAAACTATTCTTTTAATATCTTTTAAGTTTTATTTCACTACTCCTTAATTTTAGGAATTTCAGTGATCTATTAAAACCAGTCGAAACTAAAGAAGAGGGGTATAAAACTGAATGTACATTATAAATAATTGTTATTTGTTTTACTAATCTACCAATAAATTTCAATAAAAAAACTTTAATATTATTCTTCATGCCAATGGCTTATTTTACATTCATGCACTTACTGTTTTTTTAATATTTCCACGTCAAAACATATAAATAAAATTTATCGCATAATTAAAAAAACGTGTTTCAGCATGTTATATGATACATAAAAATTCAAATGTTCTACCACAAAGTAATTACTTTCAAAATATTTATCTGGATATAAATAATAAAATGACATTTAAAGACTTTAAGGTTTTTAGTACAGACTTTTATCGTACCAAATAAATGGTAGTTTTTGAGCACGGTTTCATATAATATACGAGTACGTTGTTATTTACGGACAAAGTATGTCTGAATGCCGCAGCTAAAAGTCATAGCAAGGCAATAAATTACAAATAAGACTCATCACGCCAACTTTGGTATCAACTAGCATTTCATATGCATTCTTGTGCACCATCCCCGACAATAGGATTATTTTTATATTCATGGCTTCGAGGCGATAGCTATAAAATTTTACAATTTACGAGTAAAATCAAAGTTAGCACATTGTCTCACGCCCGCTACAGTGACGGTTCGGGACATACTCCAATATGAGCTAAAATAATCAGTTTATCACTATATTATTTATTCACTCAAACATATTACAACATAATAATAGTTTAAGGCATCTATTTGAGAAAGGGTAAAGAATCAGGAACGCATGAGAGATGGTTCAACTTTAGGAAGACAAGATACTCTCTAATGTTAAGAGTATTTTTCTTCTGAACGTACTTTCACTAATATGACGGACGTCGATCTCCGAGGTAATCTTGTTCAGAAAACTGATTGCTCGTCCCACCGGCATTATTAGAGGCAGGTTGGTTCTTGCGGCCGGAAGAAAGAACAATCTATGCTGGCGCCGTCGGAGATATCTGTCGGGAACAAAAAGACCTACACCCTCCAGCACGGCTGAGTTTAAAAAAAATCCCCTAATTAATCTAAAGGCATAACCTTTTATTATGAAGAAGGATAGGGTAAAGTGTAGAACTAAACTCACGTTCCATGTCTTATTCGTCAGCTTATTTTCATCCACCGCTGGGCGTAAGCCTCTCCATCCCCACGCTATCTCTCTCGGTCTCTCGCCAGTGTTTTCCAGGACTTTTCCGCCGTCCGCACAATATCATCGCTCCACCTGGTAGGCTGTCACCCGACACTTCTCCAGCCCAACCTTGGCCACCATTCAGTAACCCTCTGACTCGATATTCCATCATCCCGTCGGCACCTATGTTCACCCCATTGCCAATTCATCCTCGCAATGCGTATCCCTATATCGTTGACTCTGGTGTGCCTTCTAACCTCGACGTTAGGTATATGGTCTCTATGCGAGATACCCAACATGGATCTTTCCATAGACCGTTGTAAAATTTTGGTTTTGTTCATTGCTTCTTTAGTTAACGTAACTTAAGCCCCTTCTTGATGAACATTAAATATTATTTAACTATTTTATCATTGTATATATAAGTAGTCATTAAACCAGGTACCTGGGCAGTATTTTGGGGTTTTACCCCTTAACTATTGTTAAAAAATTATTATGTCACTTCAATTACCGCAATCACACATTCTGCTACATTAACTTACTTATGTACTTCCTATGGCCATATAACTCTTGAAGAGTTTTAGCCTCCTTGATGATTTTTCGCCAAGCTCCTCGATCCTGCGCCCTTTGCTCCCAGCAGTCCGATTCGCCCAACCTTGCCAGATCAGCCAGAACATTGTCCATTAGGCGCTGTCTAGGCCTTCCTAGAGGTCTTACTCCAGTCCGTCTAGAAGCGTACGGGGTCTTAATTGCTCTGGTCTCTTCGGCTCGAGACTCTTGCTACATTAAGTCGGGCATAAAAACAGTAACACGCTTGTTGTTTTTAATGCCTAAGCAAGTTGAATTGTACTGTTCCCATTAAATAAAATAAAACTTCTAAAAAGCAGACGTGTCCATTCTTATTAAGTATTTAATATTGAGTTTAACATCGTCGTTCAAGAAAAAATAAATACATAATTATAGGTTTCGGAACCAGAATAGTCTAATATAAAGATGATCGTTGTGAATCGAGTGATATAAAAGCAGAGTAATACCCCCAATACGACGGACTGATTAAATAAAGGCTGAAATGACTGTCGTTGAATCGTCGCGAGTTGCAGAGTGTCTGAAGAGCTGGATATATAAATACGCCATGCAAGTCGAGGGAAGAGACGGTCATAATCTTCAGACATGAACAAGCTGACAATTATCTTCTAGAATGACTTATGACTAGAAATAGATTTTACTTTCTAGAGCACTATTATAATATGTTGAAACGAAAAAATGCATAACTCATACATCTTACAAGATAAATAAAACTTAATACATACATTATTTTTTTATAAGGATTAATTGTATCTCAATAGAGGCGAAGATGTAAATTGTTTTCTGGGAACATAATATGGTGGCCATGGCGCTTACAGGACTTATGATCTGTCATTGGTTGGGTTGAGCGATCGCTTTATGTTTAACAACATTCCCCATTTCGCCCTTCTTACGACCACCACATCTGACAAATTTTTGGAAGATGTATATTTGCTTATCTTCACATTTTTTTAGTTCACTCTACACTAGCGTCATCTATTAAGATAACTAGAGACTAATATTCTGTTCCCAGAACAATTTACATTTTCGTCTCTATTGAGATACAATTAATCCTTATAAAAAAATAATTTATCCGCCATGGGTAAAATCCAGTATTTGTCTACAGGAATTTGTATACATTCAAAATGTTATACAAATATTGTTACCCAAAATTCGCTTCAACTTTACAGGTTGCTTTGTAGCTTGCGAGAATATTTCAAGCTGTTTTAACCCAATGAAGGAATGTATTTGTTTTATTCGTTATCCAAGATTCCACCTAAGTATTGATTGCAGTATTTACTTAGACAGAAATCGTGAGCTTTTGAGCTAAAATTTAATTCCAAACACGAATCCTCGCAAACCGTGTACATTTTCCAGTAAACTTTTACACAACTTTTCCGTTTTCGCAATTTGTCAATACGGATACAAAACTGAATACGTTGATTGCATCCTTTGAAACAGCGGACTTGCACGAACGTCGAGAGAACTGCACTTTTCAAAATTGTTCGCAAACATCAAAGTATTTTTCATCACTGTAAATTCGTTATACATCTCATTATTTTGCGTGGGTTTTTTTATACTTACTGAAAGCTGCAAAGCTATAATAAACTTCCTACAAAATCACAAATGACCACCATTCTTTCATTTTATGCTTTTTTTAACATATCTATTGAAAAATATATAGTATGGGTAAAATAATTTAAACATTATATTTTGTTAATTTGTATACAAACTCTTCTTCTTCTTTTAGACCTTTGGTCTGCTAATGTAATAAGGCTGGCCTCTCTTGGGAAGTTGACTCCCAGCTATCCCTCCATTTCTTTAGCGGTCTTCTAGGGGGACGGTAGCCAATATGAACCTGATGCGTCAGAACGTGGTTGATTCTGGAGGGATCCATCCTCTGCACGTGCGTATTCCAGTATCTTCGTTCTCTGCCCCATCAAACTATTATATTTCTTACATCTTGCAGATTTCGCAGATAGCCGTGTTCCTCAATCTATCTCGAAGAGGTTTTCCTTATATTGTTCTCGGCGTCCGCATCTCT
This sequence comes from Lepidostoma basale, assembly GCA_022606425.2. Lineage (NCBI taxonomy): Eukaryota > Metazoa > Arthropoda > Insecta > Trichoptera > Lepidostomatidae > Lepidostoma > Lepidostoma basale. The sequence goes on from JAHDVF020000994.1 coordinate 25,401, forward strand.
GCCACCCGCACTTTAGCCTTCGTTCTTGTGACATATACCTACATCGATTAACAAGTTTTGTAGCAAACTTAAGTAATATAATTTATATTTCATAATATATTTTATTATAATATAAAAAGGGTAGTAAGGCTAAGACGGGGTATGTTTTTTTTTTTTAAAAGAGGAACATAGAAGTTCCCGCCACATACCCGAGGCTGTTATAGGGCGTAGTGGCGCCCTTTTATCAGCCTCGCTCGTACACTCACTGGGCCTGTCCCCGGTCCATCCGGGACTTGCATTTAAATACGGCAACAGCAAGGGGGTGCCAGACCACATTTAATCTACTCAATCTCATGTTATGGGGTATGTTTTGCTGGAAAGTATGCCTCTACAAAATGTCGTGAGGCGCCATGTTGCATTTATAACAGCAACACTACTATCAAGTCCCACTCTCTAGCGTCCACGAGAGGTATTTTTAAGGACCCCAAGAACCCCGGGCATTGTGGCACATATTACTTAGTGCCATAGCAGATAGACAGAGGACGAATGGCGAGCTTCCAGCGTCATAAAACTGGATACACCCAGCTAAGGAAAGGTAATCCCGACAGAAAATACTCCAGAGAAGGCAAGGGGATACCACTCTAGATATTTTTCCCCAGGTGAATGAAAAGGGTAATAGTCAACGTTAGGGAGACCTGACAAGACACAGAAAGATTTCATAAAATAAAATATTGCCAATGATATAAATTATCACCTGGTAATGTAGCTATTTTTTTATATTCGAAAATAAGTTTTTTTTAAACTCAAAATATTTCTAATAAACTGGCAGTGATAGAAACAGGCCAACCGTCAACCAAATATCACAATATGTTTTATCATACTACTAACTAACGCCACTAGCCATGGCTTTTGTTACTCATTGATAGACGGGAATGTAGAGTGTAGCGTACAATAAGAACGTGTATGAAATTTAAATATTAGTAGCAAATTTGCTACACTATTATATTAAAGGTTAAAATATGTATTTTTACTATTTCATTCGCCTTGTTCATTTTAATTCATCAATAACTTAGACTTCCATAAATACATTTGTCTTCCTTAAATTCTATAGTTAAAATTGATGTTTGATTTTAGTATAATGCGGTATTCCCATCGGTTTTAATGTGGAACGCGGTGTGGCGTTGCTTTACGTATTTTAGGCTAATGACTGTAATATTTTATGGCTGTAAGTGGTTTCCATTTAGAATAGGACCTATTTAGCTCCAAATTAATATTAAATGTTTGGTTATAACCTAAACCGAAATGCACCACACTCACGGTACTCGGAAATAGAGAACAGATTACCACTAATTGTAAACACCAAAATAAAAACGAGATATGTAAAACAGTTTTTTTTTAAATTTATTTATTGTTTCTTGAACAATGATGTAAAACTCCATATTAAATAATTAATACGAATGAAAACGTCAGTTTTCTAGAAGTTTTATACATGTGACGATGTCTTAGAAGGGTGAAACATATAATTCCTATAAAATATAATAAAACTTCGAGAAAACTGACGTTTTCATCAAGTTTTCATCAAGTAGTATACAGAAAAGTGCTTGTTTTTAAGCAATTAATGTTGCATATTAAAAAAAATCATCTTAATAGTAAACGTTACCATTGAATTATTTAAAATGATGTTATATAAAAAGTTTTATCCGTAAACTAATATTACTTAAAATACTTTCTTTCAATTATTTCATATTCTAAAAAAGATATGTTTAAAATTGTATAAAAATAGTTAAATCAAAAGTGAAAAAAAAAACAGTTTATTAATTCGTAAAATAAATTATTTTAAAATTTGAGACTTATGGTAATATTAGGATAACAAATCTCATTTTAAAATCTAAAATATGAGCAATCTGAAACTAAAGATCTTCTTCTTTTCCTTGCTATAGGACTATGTGGTCTGATTTTCAGAGGATTGCTCCTCCTGTGAGGTGAATTACCAGCTGTTCTTGCATATTTTAGAAAATTTTCCACCAGAATGAGTCTCGTGATGTTGATTATGTTGTGCAACATTTGAGAGTCTGGTGGTGTATAATTTTTGGACATTACCGTACCAGTCTCTCCTTTGCTGTATATTCCATCTTATAATATTCTTATCCTCATATTTCTCTGTTATTCTGGTGTTCCTCACGCGATCATTTTTGTGTCTTGTCTGCTATCATTTTTAGTTTCTTCATCTCCAAAGTCCTCAAAACTTTTTGGGTCCTGACTGTGTTTGCCCATGATCCAATGACTCAATGGCCATGTATTTATTTTTTTGATATTGTGCATCTTAGACCACTAGGGATTTTGATGTATTAATCCTTTGAACTTCTCTATCATAATTTTTTAACGTGCCACTAACTGCTTAATTAATTATAAAAAAGACATAAGAAAGGAGTCTCTAAAACGCCGTATTAGGAAGGTGTAGACTGTATTATAATTACTGTTAAAAAATAAAACACTGTTATAATATCACAATTTCTCTTTATTCACTGAGAGTGTCGCGACAGCTGTTTCGCCAACCGATGTTGGTATCATGAGGTGTTACAATAAACTATTTGTTTAGAATAACGTGTCCATTTTATTGTAACACCTGTTGGCGAAACAGCTGTCGCAACACTCTCAGTGAATAAAAAGAAATTGTGATGTTATAATAGTGTTTTAAATTTTAACAGTCATAATGTTGAAGTATCATAATATTTCGGCCAAAATAATTAACTATTGTATTACAATTATTATTATTTTTAGTTTTAAAAATTGCGTCGTATAATGTCGAATCACACTCGACATCGGAGTGCTAAGAATTAATATAAAAAGCGTTATTTATTGTTATTATAATATATTTATTGAACAATGATGTAAAACTCCACATTATATAATTTATACGAATGAAAACGTCAGTTTTCTAGAAGTTTTATTATATTTTATGGGAATTACATGTTTCGCCCTTCTAAGACATTTGACAATGCCTTAGAAGGGCGAAACATGTCATTGCATAAAATATAATAAAACTTCAAGAAAACTGACGTTTTCATTCGTATTAAATTATAAAAAGCGTTTATCATTAACGACGTGCAATGAAAAAAAATACCTTCTTGGAGAAAAACATGAATTATAATAAAATAAAAATATTGAATACTTAAAAATCTGCAGAAGGCAATGGGAAACAACTCCAGTAACACTTTCCAAGTAATTACTGTAGTGAGAAAGCTTTCACTACAGTGATCGCCTATGTTGGGGGGACCTGACATGGCACTATTAAAATAAGAAATACTTCTTCTTCTTCTTCCTCAGCCTATTTCCGTCCACTCCTGGACAAAGGCCCTCCTCCATTTGCTTCCATGTCATTCTGTCCTGTGCAGACTGCATCCAGGTTATTCCGACTTGTCTTTTTAGATCATCCTTCCACCGTAGTTGCGGTCGCCCTGCACTTCTCTTCGCCGTCCACGGTCTCCAAGTCAGCAGTCTTCTTGCCCACTTTTCATCTGGGCTTCTGGCTACACGTGACCCGCCCATTGCCATTTTAGAGTCGCTACCCGGTGGATGATGTCAGTGACCTTTGTTTTTTCTGTCACCGTATCGTTTCTGACTCTGTCTCTTAGGCTTATTCCTAACATGGCTCTTTCCATGGTTCTTTGGGTCACTCGCAGTTTCTCGGCACTTTTTTTGGACAATGTAACAGTTTCAAGACCATAAGTACCAACTGGCAGAACGCAGGTTTCATAGACTTTTCGTTTCAGGTTGATCGGTATTTTCCGGTTTTTAAGGATGTAGCTCCGGTTTCCGAAAGCTGCCCAGCTTAGTCCAATTCTTCTTTTTAGCTCTGCAGTCTGGTTATCTTGGCCCAATCGAATATTTAAAGGTGGCCATTTTTGGAATACAAATATATTAAGAGCGTGTGAGTACTCTGTATGAATATATAATGGTTCTCTGGGTGCATATTAATTGCTTGGCGAACTATCTTCTTCGTATCTGCGCCAGTTTGCGTTATGCTGAATAGATTAGTTAGAAAAGTAATAAATTTTTTTTTTTTTTGATAATTTAATCTACAACTTCCAGAAAGTTTATTTGCCCTTCACTGCCATACGCCACGGAGACGCGGACGGCATCAATTTATTACGTGCATGCATGGTTCAAAGTTCCGATCATCTTTCCCCATAAAATTGATTAGTTTTCCGACGGCCAGAATAATGCCTGGAAGAGCACTCAGATGTCGAGGAAAATCATTAATCGATAGAAAACCTTCTGAAAACTATGCGAAATTTCTAAAAATGAAATATTTTCTGTTTTATTATTCAGTTGCAAAATTAAAAAAAGGCAAATTATTTTCTAAATATACTAATATGAAAATAGGGTTTCTTCTGTGTTCGCCATACTTTGTGTTGTAGATATTTTTTATTTTTCCTTTTTTTATATATACTTTGTGTACAACACTCACTTTTTAAACAAATTAAAATTAAATATCAAACATGTTTCGGACTACCCAGCCCTTCCTCAGTGATATAATATAGATATTTAAAATATTATAAACTTGTTAACAAATATGGTCAGTTTTGACAGATTTTATAGAAAATTATTTTGTAACTTTATGCTTTGGTTATAACAAATTTAAAATTTAAAAGAATAATTTAAAGTTCTTATTGGGGTTCAGGTGTTAACTTACAACAAAGGAAATAAATCAAAGATTGGAGTCGACGTCAAATTTATTTGATTATTTGTAACATTTTCTTTATTTTTAATCGCTTTTTTAATTTCTAAAATTTCAAGATTGTTCAAAGTTATATTTCTATTATTAAGATGCAAAATTTCAACGCCATTATCTTTATTAAATGAATAATCTTTTTCAATGAGGTGGTTTGGATGTGCTCTTGTGAAAAATTATCTTCCTTGTCTTTCTTATTTTTTTTTAAATTAATTTACCTAAATTATTATTTGTGTTAAACGCGGGTCTAATGTCACATGGGAGCTGTTTTGAAATTATATTTGTTAAATTATTAATGTATAAAAATTTACGCCATTGATTTTGTTTCGTTTTTAAGTTTCATTGTTTCTTTCACCTTTGAGTTTATTTTTCTCGGCATATTTCGATATACGTTCATCATCGGGAGATGATCGAGTTAATATCGTTCTCTGGATCCTCGAAATTGAATAAAATTAAAATATTCTGTTGAATCACTATTTTCTTCATTACAGCCCGAGCCTAATCGATACAAAGGGTAAAGCTATCATATTGATTCTAATGACATGTGATAGATAGCTAATCTATCGGCATTATATTTTCACGTGAATTCTATACCAGAACAATGACAGTGTGACAATCACATTTTCTATATATATTCTCGAAATCTAAATATATCATTAAAGTTCAATTCTAAAAAAATGTGCAGAACTAAATTTATGTATTCATGTGGTTGACTAGCAAAAATAAAAATGACGTATATTCTAATAAAGGGTAAGAATAAAAAGCAAAAAGATGAAATTTTTCGATTAAGAACAAACATTCTCAATCGCTTAAAGGTCAGACGAGAAAAAAGTGTACTAGGAGGTCAAGTGATGTATGTAAAGTAATATATAATAGAAAATAAGGTTAAGAAGATATCATTTGGGCATAATGTATTGTTTATAACTTAAGTTATCACAATAAAATGTAATTCGATTTTTAGAGAAAATGATTCGAAATTTTTCGTTTGATAGTTAAAGATTAAAATGCTTTGTTATTAAAATAAATTAATAATTAGAAAAACACTATTTTCACAACACACATTTTTTTATTTGACATGTTTCGGTCCTTCTTCCGAGCACAAATTTAAAAATAATTCAGACTACAATATTTGTGATGCGTTCGTCTTATTTTTATCAAACTGATTAAGTCTCTCAAATTAATATAATTTTTTTTAAAAGTTCGTTTATTATTGAAGTTTTAAAAAAGAACTTAAAAAAATATACGAATGAAAACGTTTGTATTCGTGAAATTATATTATGTTTAATGGGAATAAAATGTTTCACCTTGCTAAGGCATTAGGAAACGTTATAAAATAACTCACAAAGTATCAATCACGTCGGTTCTTCGAAGGGGTAGGCAGAAATAATGGATCACCACACTGTTATTTCCTGACATACTTCTCTCGATTCCTCAACACTCAAATATCGTGTTATGCACATACATAGATTTTTCCGACTCCTCCCATGGTCGATATTTTATATTTGATTTATTTGATCGTGCCACGATTTCCTTGGGTTTCCTAAATTTCTAGTTCCATTTACATCGTAAACATAAACTTTTTTTAACCATTCTTTCTTCATTATTTTTTTCCATGTACCGATCCAAATCTTAATCCCTTTCATTATTTTGTTCATAACACTTTCTTTCGCACTGTATTCATTTTTTGTATTTGCATTCAACACTCTATCGTACACAGATTTTACACATATTTGTCTCACAGATCTTATGCCTACTGCATTTTTTATACTTTCATTATTATTTTGCTAGTTCCATGCTTTACTTTCATACATAAGGGTCGGTTCAAGAACACAATAAGGCACTGCCATTATAGATTTTTTAGACAGGATGATGGAGTTTATATCCGAAATGTTGTGTATAAATAATTTTTAAATAAATAAATATGTATAAAGAGGGTTTCAAACGAACTTAAATTTGTTTCCAAATTCACGGGAAAAACATCGATTAAAATATTATAAGTAAAATCCTTAAAAAACATGGCCTTCGTATTACCTTCCACACCACAGATAATATTGGAACTACATTGAAAAACTCTGAACATAAAATAGTTATATTAAAAAATAGCGGAATATACGAATTAGAATGCAATGATTGCAACACTGTATATATAGGCCAAACAGGGCGTTCTTTTGAAACACGTTTCTCAGAACACGTTAGGTCCTTCAGACTGAATAAATCCAACTCCCAATTTGCCAAACATCTACTAGACAATTAGAATACCCTAGATCCAAATAACGTACCAATTCCGCTTCACATTCATAATTAAGGGAACACTCAACCTATTGAAATAATTAGAAAATAATAAGCATAACAAAAACCCTAATTTAACTTTAATCAATGAACAAACTAACATTTATTCATCCACACTTCTTAAATGAAGTTCCGATATACGTGTATATATATATATATATATATAATTAGATTCAAAGAACTCTTGATTCTGCACTGCATTAATTTCACATTTCAGATTCAGAAGAGAAGAATACATAGATTGAGTCTACGCACGCAAGATAGCGATTTTATTTTATATATAATACGTAGAATCATTAGTCACCTCGAAATATGTAAAATAATTTGTAAACAATTTGTAAGAAGATGTTTTTCTTAGAAACACTTTACTTCATCCTACTTCAAATAACTTATTCTTGATTTATATAATATCATTTCGTATCCCCTAATTATGTAATAATTGCCATAACATTTCTTAACGAGTTCCAAGAAACACTTTCCAATATTTCTGGACTTACCCAAACAATAATTTGTTGAAAATGTATAAAGTCACATCAATTTTCGTTAATTATCATATTCTGCTTAATTTACTAGTGTATATAAACAGCAACGTGCTGAAATTTCGGCATTCCCATAAAATATAATTAAACTTCTATAAAACTGATGTTTTCATTCGTATTAATTATTCCTAGTTTTATTGGTATCGGCTATGACCTCTATTCCATACGTCATGGGGCGGACGTATGCTTTGTATTAAAAAAATTAATATTGTAAAACAAAATCTGAAGTATGCATTATTACTTTTCGTTGTATAATGAATTTATTTTTGATTTAATTATAACAAATTTTAAGTTTATATATTAAAAATATATTGTTTATTGTGTCAATACTGCTGGGGGTATTTTTAAAGAGGGTTGCTCATTGGATATTTTGTAAGAACAGTATATCTTCTGGCTTTAACTAACTACTTTTGAATTCCACCCTCATCGTGCTACTGAGAGTTTTGTAAGTAATAACTTCCATCCACTAAAGTTCCCGCTATACAGAGTCGGGTGCTCATTATTGAAATTGAGAAAAAAATGCAACTAAATCAAAACGTGACCAGAAAGGAAAACAACATATTTGATTATGAATTCAGTCTGTAGACTTTAATTCCAGGGGCCGCGACCTTTGAGTCTACTTGCTTTAACCAGTCTGGATGTAATTTCCGATTCACTTAACATTTACTTTAATACCCTAATTAAGAAATCGCAAGTAATCCGTTTAACTTTTTATTGAGATAGTTTTGAAAGTTGCATTCAAGAACTTATTTGAGTAAGAAATATGATCGATCATAGTGTAATCACGGATATATTGTAACATACACGCTCGTCAATTCTTTCGACTTTGAATGTGGCCGCCTTTTAGTATTAGATTAATTTGGGCATGCCATTCTTTCTTTGATCTTTTACGGCTTCTCTTTCCACTTACACTGCTTGAATACAACATTTTAATCATTCTTCTCTCTTCCATTTGCCTCATGTGTCAACCATCTCAGGGATCTTTTTTTAATTTTATTTATAATGCAATCATCTGCTTGCATTTCATCCTTATTTCGTCGTTCGGTATTTTATTATATATCGTTTTTTAGACATTATTATCAGTAATCTCATAAACGAGAATAATTCTACATCAATTATCCTTGGAAAATTATTATAAGGAAAACATGGCATGACCAAATTAATAATATTTTAAAGGTTGGTCATGTTAGGTTGGTCGGAAGAATAAACGTGCGTGTATGACTCGCTGTATGAATGTGGAGGAATCTAGAGAGGTGTGCCAGGATAGAGTAGCGTGGTGGTCCATTCTCTCTGCCTACCCCTACGGGGAAACGGCGTGATGGTTTGTTGTTGTTGTTGTTGTTTTTTATTATTTTTTTATGCATACAACAGGTTGTTTGAACCCAATTACTGTATACAATTTATTTTTTAGCTATTATATTGATTCTCGTGACATGTGATAGGTAGCCAATCTATCGCCATTTTATTGTCACGTGAATTCTACACCAGACCAAAGACAGTGTGACAATCACACTGCCATCGCCGGGAATCGAACCCGGAACCTTCGTTGTTGTTGCAATCATCCTTCTTTTGCCAGCTCCAAACTTCACTTCCCGACATTAGGGTTGGCACTAGAACTCCATTATGTAATGTTGCATATTTACATCATTAGCTTACAGTTGCACAACATTTTAACATTAGTTTTGTATTGGTTATTTGTTGAGAAATTGAATAAAACTATAGGTAACGGAATTTTTTTTTTATAACAAAATAAGCTTTTCAGCGGTTTCATAATACTTCCGATCTTCGCACCCAGACTCTACCATCAGGATAAATTGAAAATTTAGACGTCAAATGTATTTTCCACTTTACTTCACAACACACGAAATGCAACCATAATCTCATTACCAGCTCTGAGCAACTTCCCTAGGGGATTCTGCGCTATCTTGTATTATTAAAGTGCATAAGAAAAACAAAGAAATTCATTGATAACAAAATTCTTTGTTTTGTGCTGTTTTCTCTACCCAGCAAAAATAATAAATAGTAATATTTTCATCAGCATTTGAACAGAATAATTTAAAGCCCTTTATATAGTATAATATTATATATAAAAGTAAACACTTTTTTTAAAGGATTAATTGTATTTCAATAGAGACGAAGATGCAAATTGGAAACACAATATGGTGGTCGAGGTGTTTACAGGACTTATGACCTGTCATTGGTTGGGTTAAGCGCACGCTTTATGTAATACAACATTCCCCATTCAACCTTTCTTACGACCACCATGTCTGACAAATTTTTGGAAGTTGTATTATATATAGCATTTGGAAGTTGTATATAGCATGCCAATTTTTGGAAGTTGTATATAGCATGCCAATTTTTGGAAGTTGTATATAGCATACTATATTCTCGTAACATCACACTTCACATTTCTTTTCAATTTCAATCTACGCACTAGCGCCATCTATGAAGATTGGATTAAGCATTAAACAGAAGATCTTTTTACTAACGCAATGTGAAAGGCTACCGCCATTAACGTATTGCTAGATAACGTTTGTTAACTACCGCCATTAACGTATTGCTAGACAAGTTTTTTTTTAAATTTTGCTCTATTTTATGAGTGTAAATTTTTTTACCTTGATGATTACCATAGCAAGGTTCACCTTCACGTTTCAACGTGTTAATTACATAAAATATAAGAACATTTCGAGAAAATTGTTATTTTGAAAATAATGTTTGATTGTATGTTAAGCTTTATAAAAAAATATTTTGATAATATTATATATTTTTAATATAATACAATGATGTAAAACTCCATATTAAATAATTAATTCGAATGAAAACTTCTGTTTTCTTAAAGTCATTCTAACGCCTAAATTCCAGAAAACGTACGTTTTTATTAGTATTAATGATTTATTTCGATAATATAAAAGAACGTGTTTTTAATATAAGGTATTAAACCACTTAAAAATAAAATCGTGAAAAATAAACGTAAAATCTTAATTAATTAAAATTTAAAACACTGTAATAATATCACAATTTCTTTTTATTCACTGAGAGTGTCGCTACTGATGTTGACATCATCAGGTGTTACAATAAACTTTTATCTAAATTTAACTAAAAAATGAGTTTATTATAACACCTGATGATGCCAACATCGGTTGGCGAAACAGCTGTCGCGACACTCTCAGTGAATAAATATAAATGTTGATATTATAACAGTGTTTTAAATTTTAACAGTAATAGTACAAATTTAATCAAATAGTATAACTGTGCTCTTTCTCTCTCTCTCTCACTCTCTCTCTCTCTCGTTCATTTTTTTTTAGTTTCATAATATGATAATATATAATTTATTTTCTCGTAAACAATTCATGCTGATCCAACAAGTAATCGAAAACGTACACATAGTATGTACGTACATACTCGTACATAGTTGCAATGTACGAGTCAGTGCAGAAATACATTGGTTTCAATTTAATTAAATCTGTTCCTTCAATCCGCTCTGTGAGATTGTGCAATAAGTCCAGTAACTGTGTTGATGCGAAGACCGCAGAGAAGAAATGCGATTGGATATTGTCTAGAAAAATATGACCAGCGACGTAACAAAACAGAATGTAATCACTTAAATTAAATCTGTTGATGGAAGTTCATTTTAAATAATAGTTAGCCGGGCACGCTGGCATCGACAAATATGTTGAAACCAGTCGCTGTCGAAATAAAGACGAAAGCGGAAACAATTAAAAAACATCGTTTTATTTCATTATTATTGTTAATCTATTTTGTATGTGCCATGATCTTTTTGTTTATGTAACCGATCCACCGAGCTCGCCCCTTTGAAATGGTTATGATATGCTGGGGTTCTAACGGATAGTAGGGCTACGATGGGGTATACTTTGCTGGAAAGTGTACTTCGATAAAATATCGTAATGCGCCATGTTGCAATAACACCTGCACACTACTACCAAGTCCAACTCATTAGCGTCCTCGAAAGGGTCTCTCAGGCCCCGCGAATCCCGGGCAATGGCGAGTGTCCGGCGCCATAAAGCCGGACCCCCCCCAGCTAAGGGAAGGTGACCCCTGCAGAAAAACCCATCAGAGAAAGCAACGGAAAACCACTCTGATTACTTTTTCCCAGGATATTCACTACGGCGAGAAACAAGGTTCCCCGAGGTGATCGCCAACGTTGCGGGGACCCGACAGGGCACTTAAAGAAGAATATGATAAGCTAATTATTATGTAGAAGGAATCTGGTTTTGTCCAGGGTTGAACTCATGTCCCCTGGATCAGGAGCCAAGCGTTCTGTTCCCTAGACCACCACCCGGTTACCTCTATATCTTTATTTGTGATGTAGTCTTTCCAGAAACTTCGTAATATTCTTCTGTCGTGCTATATCCCAAAGGCAAGTCTGTCTTTCTTTCTCTTTTTGTTTACACTAAGGTTCATACATATACGAGTATATTGGTAAGTTGCTTTCGACAATGTAAAGCACACAAAAGTTATATACGAGTAATATAATGAGATCGTTATACGAATACGAAGGACGTACACGCGAGAAAATAATGGTCATGAAAGTTTTTTGGGAGCGATGTGAATGAAAAAAGCAAGGAACACTTGCGTTTGAGAACTATGCCAAAGCCAAATTAATTTTCTGGATTAAGTTAAAGTGCTTTATTTTTGACGAGATATATTATATTGACGAGAGAGTATAATTCGTCTTCTTCTTCCTCAGCCTATTCCCGTCCACTCCTGGACAAAGGCCTCCTCCATTCGCTTCCATGTCACTCTGTCCTATGCAAACTGCATCCAGGTTTTTCCGATGTGTCTGTTCAGATCATCCTTTCACCGTAGTTGCGGTCGCCCTGCACTTCTCTTCGCCGTCCACGGTCTTCAAATCAGCAGTCTTCTTGTCCACTTTTCATCTGAGGTTCTGGCTACGTGACCAGCCCATTGCCATTTTAGAGTCGCCACCCGGTGGATGATGTCAGTGACCTTTGTTTTTTCTCTCACTGTATCGTTTCTGACTCTGTCTCTTAGGCTTATTCCTAACATGGCTCTTTCCATGACTCTTTGGGTCACTCGTAGTTTCTCGGCACTTTGTTTGTAATGTAACAGTTTCAAGACCATAAGTACCAACTGGCAGAACGCAGGCTTCATAGACTTTTCGTTTCAGGTTGATCGTGAAAGCTGCCCAGCTTAGTTCAATTATTCTTTTTTAGTCCAATTTGAGTATAATTATATTTAAAATATTGTATAATATAATATAACTCAACTAGCCTTGGAACCATGTAGAACATTTCGCGCAGTTGAAGGTGGATTATCTTTTAACTAAAAGTCGAGCTCTGGAATAAATAATGACATATTTTGCTGTGCTAAGATATTATCAAACATTTAATGCTTAAGCAAGGCGAAACATGTAATTCTCACTAAACTTGTATATGATAAAACTTTGAGAAAACAGACGTTTTAATTCTTGTGGATTATTTTATAACAAACATTAAAAAACAATAATTAAATATGACGATGTTTTAAAACTGCTTCCAATTTTTGTCTTAGTTCTTAAAAACATGGTTTTATTTTATTATTATTGAAAACAATGAGATTTTAGTGAAATTAATAGATTATATAATTAATAAGAGTGAAAACGACTGTTTTCTAGATGTTTTATTATAATTTTTGAGAATGATATGTTTCGCCTGTCTAAGACTATCAAGACATTTGATGTCATTATTTTAATAATAAACGCGAATGTTTAATGGTTTCACTTGATTACGCTCAATACAAATCAAGTAAAACCATTAAACATTCGCGTTTATTATTATAATAATTATAATGCAGTTTTACATAACAAAAACCTCAACAAACAATAATTTGATGTCATTCCAATAAATAATAATTAAATTTCTATAAAATTCGTTCGTAGTAATTATTAATTATTGAGTTTTTCACAATCGTTCAAGAAACAATTAATATATCATAAGACTTTCTTAAAACATTATAAATACGAATTTCTATGAATTAAAACACTGTTTTTTCCACTTTTGAGTTTATTTTTCTTGACATGTTTCGAAGGCTTCTTCATCATCCGGAGTACGATATAAAATATTTGATGTTGAAGGTGTAAGTCTTCGAAACATGTCGAGAAAAATAAACCCAAAAGTGGAGAAAACAGTATTTTAATTCATAAAAATTTGTCATTATAGAATTCTAGTTTTAATGCCAAGTTTTCACCATTAATTAAAAAAAAATATCATAAATACTTGTAAGAAAAAAAATACTTCCTTCAATGATTTCTCTAGTATTTTGAGGTAAATACCCCTTTTCTGGAGAGGTATAAGTTGATTTAATGTATGTACTGAACGCGACTCCCTTATTGTATGTACGAGTATGATAAAAACGCTCTTAAACATTGACTTTATATTCTTTATGTGAGCATACTCGTATTGCTAAGTCCATTTTAATTATTGTGAGCGGCGCTGAGGCTTGTAGTCATTAATTTCAATAAGCTTCCAAGTATGAATAAGGCAAATAGATTTTTTTGCTGTTATTAATATCTGAAACACAGGCAAAATGTTTGCTTTCATACACAATAAGTAAATCTACATTAAACGAAAAACATTATTAAATATAATCCACTTTTCAGTAAGTTTTTTCTTATTCTTGTTTAAGGGAGGCAAGGGTTTTTAGGTAATCAAGGTGCCTGCATGTGTGGTATTATTATAACTTTTATACCTAGCGTAGACTTGCTGCCGATCCCAGCGAAAACTTGGCGAAAGGGGTCGTTGTCTAAATAAATTCTTTTTTCCATGCGTCTAAACCATCCTAATGACATTTGCATTAATATGTTCATTATACTTTCATTCGCACTGTATTCGCTTCTTATTGGTCCGGAGCAGACTCGAAAGTGGTTCTGTGATATGGAGTCCTAACAAGGCGAGATATTCCGTTATGCTGGAGAGGATTCAGAATTTTTTTTGAGGTATCTGTACATGAGGGAGTATATTAGTTAACCGTGGCTTATCCCAAGGCATTTTTTTGGGAATGCTTGGGACCAACTCTCTGCCGCTTCAAAAAGATGGGCATCTTATAAACTATTTCTTTAGATTACTCAAAGGATATTTCAAGAACTCGGCTGTGCTGGAGGGTGTCCGTTTTTTTTCTTGATAGATATCTTTGACAGCGACAGCATACATTGTTTTACCTACTGGCCGCCAGAACTAACCTGCCTTTGTTGACACCGGTAGGAAGAGCAGTTAATCTGCTGAAAGCGGTCTATCAACGTCTTTAAGATAAGTAAAAATATATTCAGAAAGCTGATACTTGGAGGGTATCCTGTCTTCCTAGTGTCGAACCATATCTCATGCATTTCTGGTAGTATTCTTTATACAATATATTTTATTATTTTACCTGTTTTCAATTGATGCTTAAAACCTTAATTTTGTAATGTCTTTTAATGAAATAAACTGAGTTGATTTGATAGATAGATTCGCCACAATCGTGGCCGAAAATGAAAGCGACTTGCAAGCAATGCTCTCAAAGTTTGATGAATCCTGTTCAAAATATAACATGATCATATCCATTCCAAAAACGAAGTGTATAACATTCGCAAGAAATCAACTGAGATGCGAAGTCTCCGTACGCCAGGAGGAAATTGAACAGGTGGACCTATTCAGATATCTCGGAAGCAAAGTAACCAGCTCTAATGACCTCCCCAGAGAAGTAAGGTCACAGGTGGATAGGGCTGCAGCAGTTGCAGGCTGCCTGAAAGATGTTATATGGAGAAACAAGGACATGAGGACTGACAGCAAGGTACGCATCTATAAGACCTGTGTGCGACCAATCCTCACATATGGCATTGAATCGAGGGCAGACACTGTCAAGACAAAGAGCATGCTCAGGACAACTGAGATGAAAACGCTCCGCGCTACAGCTGGCAAGACCCTACATGATCGAGTTAGGAATACAGCAATCCGAGAAATCTGCGAGGTCGAAGATGTGGTCAGATGAGGACGTCAAAGACGGCGATACTGGCATCAGCACGTAGAAAGGATGAGCTCAAATAGGATACCACACATAGCTCTCCATGGAACGCTAAGCGGACAACGCCGACCAGGAAGACCCCCGAAACGGTGGAGAGAAAGCTGGAGTTCAGCATCTCAAGAGGACCCGCCTGAAATAACAGACTCCTGAGTCTACCAAAGGGGAAGAAGAAGAAGAAGATTTGATAGTCCATTGTTTTGGCCGAAACGCTATGATACTTAAACATTTTATAACTGTTAATGAAAAAACTTTGTTTTTATATCACAATTGTATTTATTTTACGACAGCTGTTCATCAACCAATGTCGATTGTAACATTGTAACACCTGATGATGTCAACATTGGTTGATGAAACAATTGTGATATAAAAACAAAGTTTTTTCATTAACAGTTATAAAATGATTTGATTTGATTAGATTTTTATTTGCATTTGATACTATCATAAAAATATTTATACACGCTCGTCTATAAGATCTCATTTCACGTGCTATCAGTTAACTTGTGTATCATATAAGTTTGTAAACGTGCATTGCCAACCCATAAATCTCGGGATTCCCTCTTGTCATCGATATACATGTACTGAAACAAAGGAATGGAGTTTACTCGAAAACAAAATAGTAAAAAGCGCACCAACACAAATCTTCCCTGTTCCCGCCTCTTTGTATGACGTCACAATGCTTTGTCGGGTGATTTACAGGTAATGCTGGTTTGCTTGTGCTGGAATATGCAGGGTTATGAAATACCGTACAATAAATTATATTAATGAAATATAATGGTACAACAAGTGATGTTTTGACTGTAATTGAAAAGATTTTTCTTAATTATTTTTTTGAATTTGAACAAAAACGTTAGTTTTTCGTTTTCTTTTTTATATGCTTACTTTAAAAAAAATTAATTACATATCAGACATGTTTTGGACAGCCGGTCCTTCCTCAATGATATTATAAAGATTAAAATATTTTGGAACAAAAAAAATTCTTACAATATTTGTCAAATCTTATCATATTTGTAAGCAATTTTATAATATTTTAAATATGTATCTTTATTATATCACTGAGGATCACTTTATTATATCTTTATTATATCACTTTTTGTTGTGGATGTTTTATTTGTCTTTTTCTTTTTTTATACTTTGTATATACAACAATAACTTTAAAAAAAAATTACATATCAGACATGTTTCGGACAACCGGTCCTTCCTCAATGATATTATAAAGATTAAAATATTTTGGAACAAAATAATCTTTATAATATCTGTCAAATCTAATCATATTTGTAAGCAATTTTATAATATTTTAAATATGTATCTTTATTATATCACTGAGGAAGGAACGGTTGTCCGAAACATGTCTGATATGTAATTTTTTTTAAAGTTAGTGTTGTATACACGAAGTTTATAAAAAAGAAAAAGACAAATAAAACATCTCCAACACAAAGTATTGCGAACATAGAAGAAAAACGATAGTTTTAGATATCTATTGAAACATGGAATATGGTAAAATAACTTAAAATCTTCTTCTTCTTCCTGGCTCTATCCCAACTCATTGTCTGTGTTGACTGTTGGGGTCGGCTCTTCTCGATCTCAGGTTTTACTTCCTACGCCTTAACTCAAGCGGCTCCTCTGCAAAACGCTATTTCACTGAATCATCCACGTGTTCATGGGTTTTACTCTAGATGGTTGACGAGGAAGATTCACAGACAAAGCTCTATTTACTGTATGGTCTGGTGGTCTCCGTTTTATATGCCCGTACCTCATCTGCCTTTCTTCAAACTTACTATTTATATCAGTAACTCCCAGACTACCTCGAATGCGTGAACTTTTTATTTTGTGCTTCAGCTATACCCCAGTGGACCAACAAAGCATTCGCATTTCTGCCGTTTCCGGTTGTCTAGTGAAGCTGTTGTACGAGTACATTGTTCATACACTCAGAGCTGTACATAATTTATATGTCTCTATTCTATATCCATAAAAATGTATTTCTAGGAAGCTTTATTTTTATTATTTTCGTTTTAATATATAAAATTATTACAACATAATTTTACCCATTGCCATTTACCAATAAAGATTTTCTGCTTAATGTTTCCTTATCTTAATAGATGACGCTAGTGTATAGTGAACTAAAAAAATGTAAAGAAAGGCGCGGGATTCTAGCATATATACAAGTTCCAATTTTTTTTCAGATATGATGGTCATAAGATGGGTGGAATGGGGAATGTTGTTAAACATAAAGCGATCGCTCAACCCAACCAATGAGAGGTCATAAGTCCTGTAAGCGCCTCGGCCACCACAGTCTGTTCCCAGAAAACCAATTTACATCTTCGTCTCTATTGAGATACAATTAATCCTTATAAAATTATTACACGAACTACATGAAGTCCTGGAGTTTAGTATGTATGAGGTGTGCACGTGATATGATCTGATGATGAATGTAAATAAGTCTGAGGTAATGATTTTCGAAAAATAAGAAAACATGATAGTCTGCAACATCAGCGTTAAGTACATGAAATAAGTGAATGAATTAGTATATTTAGGAAGTATGTTTACAAATAATGGGTTAGTGAACAGTAACAGTAAAGTAAATGATCCACTTAAAGTTGTCAGGGAAAACAAAAGTATATAAAAAAAAGCTGTGATGGCAGTACACAATGGTGTTTTTGTACGGATCCTAATATGGAAGTGAAGCATGGAACTGGCCAAATAAGGATGAAAGTAGAATAAATGCAATAGAAATGAGATCTCTTAGAATAAAGAATGGTAAAACTGTACATAATAGAGTGTCAAATGTAATTAAAATAAGTGAATAAAGTGCGAATGAAAGTGCTATAAAAAAAAATTATTGTTAAGATGGTTTAGACACATAGAAAGAATGAAACTAACTTACCATAACGCCGTTTCCCCGGAGGGATAGGCTAAAAGGATATACCGCTAAAACGTTCTATCCTGACATAACTCTCTCGCCTCTTCTACATTCACACACCCTGACACGCACGCTCGTCGATTGTTCCTACTTTGAAAATGGCCGCCTTTCAGTATTTGATTAATTTGCCATGCCTACCTTGGCCTTCCATTTTTTTTCTATTCACTGTTTTGTATATAGCCTTTTGACCATTCTTCCCTCAACCATTCGTTCCATATGTCCAAACCATCTAAGTGACACTTTTTCAATTTTATTTAGGACGCATTCATCCGCCTTATATTATTTTTAAACTTCTTCATTGGGTATACAATCAAACATATTTTGCGCACATACTTCTGAGTGATCTCATTTCTACAGGATTTATCCTATTCTGCTCCAAGATTCACTTTACATAAGGGAAAAAATGAATGGTATAAAAATTAGAAAATTGGCAGCCCTAAAGTAAGTCCTACGTGGAATAGTAATGTGGGAAGAGCAGTGATGAGACGGGACAGGATGAGTGATGAACAAGGAAGTTACTACATTTGGGAGAAGGGAACGCCACACTAAATCATATCGATAGCGCAAATCCCGCGAACTCCTTCCGGGTCACGCGGAGATCAACTTATGCAAATTGGTTCGGTGTTAAATCTCCCAAATACACACAGAAATACACGATTCAGGAATCTACAGTCGATGGGAATAGTGCATGGTTGAAAAAACACGTTTTATCAAATCATATTCAAATCAGTTTATTTTCTCAAAAGATATTGCAAATAATTATTAAAGTTTAATACATCTGAACAGGTAAAACTTAAAACATATATGAGGCCGCCAGGGCAAGAGTGGTCTAACCCCAAATTTAGACAATGGAGATAAATGCGATTGAAAATTTGACGTTTTTTCCCCATTAAAAAAAAAAAAAACTATATGGGTTAGGGTCTTCTTTAGTGATAAACCTTATTTTTTTGGTGAATGTCTTAAGAATAGTATTTTAAAATATTGGGAAATATAAAGTTTAAGGATATTTTATGATGGTTACTTATAATAGACCACATTTGACTCCATATATTTTGATTTATTGTCAGAGAAAAATAAGTATTTATGGCGATATCTATGCTTCCACTTGGAAATGGTGGTTAGATTAATTTTTCTTTTATAGTAGGTCACAAATAGGTGTGGGTTAGACCAGTAACTCAATTTTTCAAAAAAATGTTGGTTAGACCACTCTTGTCCTAGTGGCTTCA
The DNA here is from genome assembly GCA_022606425.2 of Lepidostoma basale. Lineage (NCBI taxonomy): Eukaryota > Metazoa > Arthropoda > Insecta > Trichoptera > Lepidostomatidae > Lepidostoma > Lepidostoma basale. The sequence goes on from JAHDVF020000994.1 coordinate 45,102, forward strand.
TATAATACCAGGAATGCATGAGAGATGGTTGGACATTAAGAATACAAGATACTCTCCAAAGTCAAGAGAGTATTTGTCTTCGTTTAGAAACGTACTTTCACGAATATGAAAGACTTCCATCTCCGAAGCGATCATGTTCAGCAGTTTGATTGCTCCCCTCACTGGCATCGCCAGAGGCAGATTGATTCTGCATGCTGAGAGATAAAACAGTCTGTGCTGACGCTGTTGAAGATAACCATCCGGAACATAAAGATGGATAGCCTCCAAGATGACGGAATTCTCAAAGAATCCCATGAAAAGTCTAAAGAAATGGGGAAGTGTGCACCCATCTCCATTATATGACATTCAAGCTGATAACGCACCTTACAGTAGTAGGAATACCCGCGAGTAGCTTTATAATATCAAGTGAAAATAGACGAAATACTCAAACTGAAAAAGAAATACTCAAATATGAAAATCAGGCTTCCTATTTGAATTTTCAGAGTTGTATTGAATTATTTAGCTTAAAATTTTAATCCTAGGGATTGTTTTGCAGCAAAGTGTTACATTTTTGAAGGAAATTTAATACGAATTAAAACGCCTGTTTTCTAGAAGATTTGTTATATTTAATGTGAATGACATTGTTTCACCTGCCTAAGCAGTGGCTGTACTCCTAAAGAAGCCCAGAAGCCCTGCTTGCGTAATAAATTTTGTATCGAAACCTCGTCTGGCTTCCAGAGGTTCAGCTCTTGTGTATAGCTATTCTTCTTACGTCTGATGGGAACATTGTTGGAAGGTGATTTGGTGGGTTGTTGGTTTATACGGGGGTACGCTTTCTTAGATTTTGGGGTTTTGATTCAAAATTTCTTACGCAAGGGAGTACCGCCACTGTGTCCAAGGCATCATTATCAAATCATTTTATAATGCCTTAGACAAGTGACAAACAGACGTATTCATTCGTATTAATTATTTAATATGGAGTTTTACATCACTGTTCAAGAAACAATAAAAAAAAATCTGGTTCGTGGGATGCCAGGTAAGCCTTTTTTATTTGGTAGTTTCAGGTTACTTTCCGCCAGCAGGCGAGTGAATTTGTGTATTTAGGTAGCATGTTCACAGCGGATGACCGAAGTGAGAACAAAGAAAGGGTTAGTGCGGGTAACAAAGTGAATGGAGCTTATAAAATAGTTATTGGAAACAAGAATTTATCAATGAAAGCGAAAACGGCCGTTCACAATGGAGTTCTGGTCCCAACCCTAATGTATGGAAGCAAAGCATGTAACTGGCAAAAGAAGAATGAGATCAGAATAAATGCGGTAGAGGTGAGGTCCCTAGACGTATGTGTGATAGAACGATATACGACAGAATCTCAAATGCTAATAGAAGGAAGGAATGTAGAGCGGAAGAAGATATTATGAACAAAACTAAGAAAGGATCGCTGCGTTGGTTCGGACATATGGAGCGCACGGATGGAGAAAGAATGATTAAAAAAGTATACGTTAATGATGTAAATGGAGTACAGAGTCGAAGCAGACCGAGGAAAACAAGGCATGACCAAATTAATCAAATTTTAAAGGTTGGTCATGTTAGAAGTCGGAAGAATCGACGTGCGTATATGACTCGATGTATGAATGTGGAGGAATCTATAGTGCTGTGCCAGGATAGAGTAGTGTGGCGGTCCATTCTCTCTGCCTACCCCTACCGGGAAACGGCGTAATGGTTTGTTGTTGTTGTTTTTTATTAAATATTAAAGAAGACGTAAATGAAAGATTAATCATTGTCAGCAGTAAACAAATAGCCAAAAGCACTGTAAAAAATACTCTTTTCGTTACCCTTGGATCAACCTGAATGTTTTATTAACCTCTTGCGTAGTAAGATATAAATGCCATTTTTAAATATGTAACAACAAACTAATTATTTTACTGGGTAACCAATTTATGCTTTTGGTAGTCGAAATCCTGACGTAATCAAGAAATATTCTAGAAATAATCATTGCGTCCCACGCATGGGGCCATACGCTTTCTGACTCGGTATTTCAGCGCCCCGCCGTTGGGGCGATATATTGATAGGTTGGTTGATAAATGCAATATAGTTGAAGTTGATTATAATTATACCTTTGTCTAACGTTAATTATGTGTTGAGTTTGTGTCCGCTGATCTGAAAGCTCACATCATATTAATTATTTTATTGTTTGGTCTAATTAATTAATGTCGTTGGTAATCTTAATACTGAAGTAATTAAATCAAATCAAATAAGTTCATTAACTGAACATTACAAACAGCTTAAATGTTGAGGGCATCTATTGAATATTGGTAAAATATTATATACAGGGTGTCCCAAACGTCGACGTCAACCCGGAAACAGATGATAGGGCAAGTCATACTGGTTATGAGAAAAATGTAAAAAAATCTTAGTTTTGTATTTTTGAAATTATAGGCAGATTATATTATAGAAATAATTATAACATTTTATAGAAGCATTATACAGGATTACATAATAAAAATTAATTTTATAAAAAGTAAAGATTTGTAGAAACGGGAGTTAAAAGACCATCACAGGGTGTAGATTTTTCCGATTTTTTTTAAATGCCTATAATTTAAAAAATACAAAACTAAGTTTTTTTTTACATTTTTCTCATAAACAGCATGACTTGCCCTATCATCTATTTCCGGGTTGACGTCGACGTCTGGGACACCCAGTATATACAACATAATACCAGGAGCGCATAAGACATGGTTCGAAATTAGGAAAACAAGATACTCTCTTAAGTCAAGAGTATTTTGTTTTCTGAACGTACTTTCACTAATAAAAGACGTCGATCTCCGAAGAGACGGCGTTCAGCAGATTAATTGCTCTTCCCACTGGTCTCAATAGAAGCAGATTGGTTCTGGCGACCGGTAGGTAAAACAATTTGTGCTGTCGCTGTCAGAGATATCTATCAAGGATAAAAATACCAACACCCTCTAGCACCCCTTATTAATCTAATTAAATGTGTTATGAGATGCCCATCTCTTCGAAACTGCAGAGAGTTGGCCCCGAGAATTCCCAAATGAAATGCCGTGGGATAGATCCACGGATTACAACGAAATAATCGTTAGGCCCCACGCATGGGGCTATACGCTATCTGTCTCGGTATTTCAGTGCCCCGCGTTTGGAGTGGTACGAACGGAGAGGTTAATAAATGCAATATAGTTGAAGTTTATTGTAATTATACCTGTGTCTAACGTTAATTATTTGTTGAGTTTGTATTCGCTGATCTGATAGCTTACATGGTGACACTATAAATTTTAGTTCAAATATCGTACATTGTATTTCAAATAACTTGCCTCCACTTTAGTACCCATGTTCTGACTTTGTGTACTGAGTGAGAATATCTTATTTGTGGCAATTGTGTTACTTGAATATCTGTTTGAACAAGCTATAAACAGGAGTAACAATTTGACATGAGCGATGTATTCGGTTTTAAGTAGTATACTCGTATATGAGATAATAAGAGTAGTGTGGCGGTCCATTCTCTCTGCCTACCCCTGCGGGGGAACGGCGTGATGGTTTTGTTGTTGTTGTTGTAATAAAAACACTAAGGCAATAAGTTTTTTTTTTTATTAATTAAAAACAGTCAGCCATGTAAAATCAACGTCAGGTGATACTTATCAGAGATGAAAACTCTCGGCCCCTATTGCAAGAAAAACACAGAGACACACTCATAGAATCATATATAGGACATTTGATATCGATAGCCAATATTTGATAATGCCTTAGTAAGGCGAAACATGTCATTAAAATTAAATAAAACTTCTAGACGTTTTCGTTCCTATAAATTATTTAATATATAATTTTACATAATTGTTTCTTCTTTTTTCGGTGCCGGTTTCGCTAACGTTGGCGATCACTGCAGCAAAGGCATCTCAGTTCTGCGCCACTTGGAGCAGGTTCTGAACTCTTGTAATTCTTGTCCACTCTTTTCCACTTCACCTGTTCCACTCTTCCGCAGCCAGAACAGCTGCCTTCTACCAATTTCCCGACGTCCCTTCACTTTACCCATTAATATCAGTCGACGGAGGTGGTATTTTTCTCCCCTTAGCACAAGACTCAAATATGAGACCATTCTCATTTTAAACTGTTAAATTAAATGACTTTGTCTTTTGTATCACAATTGTATTTTCTTTTAAGCGACAGCTGTTTCATCAACCTATGTGATTTTTCAAACCTTATGTCAATTTGAATAATTTCTTTGATATAATTTTTATAGGAATAAATACACGAAAATTTGACATTTGATATATTATTGTTACACCTGATGATTGTCAATATATCGCACGTTGAAAACAAAAGTGACACTATACAAAAATCTCAATTTTTCTGTACGGTCATTTAAAGTTTTTGTGAGGTCAATAACTTGACTGTGAGTAGAAATATATCTAATGTTGTTGTTTTATATATTAGGTCCTAACATTTGAAATTGGCGTTTTGTATGGGAGAAACATAAAGTTTTTTTTTTAAATATAATATGTTTATTTGATTAAAGTATGTACCATTGCTATCTATGCACTTTTGCTATCTCATAGGTATTTCATCGATCCCTTTACTAAAAAAACCATTCGGACGGGAATCAATAAAATCTTTGAAGTCGGTTTGGACTGCCCCATCGGAGTTGAATTTTTTCCCTTGCAAGAAGTTATCCAAATTTCGAAAAAAAAAGTAATCTGTTGGGGCAAGGTCCGGAGAGTACGGTGGATGTCTTAGACATTCCAATTAAAGCTCTTCTAATTTGGTAGCCGTCTGTTGTGCAGTGTGTGGTCTAGCGTTATCATGAAGCAGCAGTGGCCTAGAGCGATTAACCAGCCTCGGTTGTTTAGCAGCTAGCTTTTCCATCATGGTTTGCAGTTGCTGACAATAGACATCTGCCGTAATCGTCTGGCCAGATTTAAGAAAGCTGTAGTGAACGACACCAGCACTAGTCCACCAAACGCTCACAAGTAACTTTTTTGGAGTCAATTTTCGCTTGGGGCATGGTTTGGCTGGTTCGGCAGGGTTCAGCCATTGCGATGAGCGCTTCCGATTATCATACAGGATCCACTTTTCATCACAGGTAATGATTCGATTCAAAATCCCTTCATTATTGTACCGGTTGAGTAATGCAACGCAGCAGTCAACGCGCGTTTGTTGATTTGCTTCACTTAATTCGTGAGGTACCCACCTTTCAAGCTTTTTCACCTTCCCAATTTGCTTCAAGTGGATTAAAACAGTTTTATCACTAACATCGCAGCCTGCAGCTAACTCGGACGTGGTTTGCGATGGATCCGCTTCCACAATAGCCTTCAATTCTTCATTATCAACTTTGGTCCCCGGCCGTCCACGGGGCTTGTTCTGCAGGTCGAAATTTCCAGAACGAAAACGTTGGAACCAAAAACGCACTGTGTTTTCTTTTGCGGCACCGTCGCCATACACATCATTAATCCTTCGAGCCGTTTCTGCAGCACTGGTGCAACGGTGGAACTCTTACTCGTAAATAACGCGATATTTCAAGTTTACCATTTTGTAAACTGAGTGACTAAAAAAAACAATTGAGGAAAAAACAAATGAATTATAATTTTCGAAACACAAATACTTGAGTAAATAGCTGTATAAATTTGAATTTGGAATTCCCAACCAAAGAGAACATATTTGAGATCAAAGTTGCCAGTACGGCAAAACGCCAATTTCATATGTAAGGACCTAATATTAGTTTAGATATTATTCTATCAGAATCTAGTTGATTTTGATTTGGTTAATAAGCAGGCAAAACTTTAAATGACCGTACTGAAAAATTGAGATTTTTGTATAGTGTCACTTTTGTTTTCAACGTGCGATACGAGTATGTTGATGAAATAGCTGTCGCGTAAAATAAAATACATTGGTGATACAAAAAACAAAGTTATTTAATTAAACAGTTTCAAATGTTAAGGTATCATAGTATTTCGGCCAAAACAATGGACCATTCTTATTTTCACACTCGACAATAGCTCTCTTTTGGTTCTGGCTCTCTATAGTACGTCTGCATTACTGACCCTATCGGTCCGATGTACGGAGCATTCTGCGGTATATCCACATCTCGAACGCCTCCGAACGGTTCATTGCATTCATTTTTAGAGTCCAGAATTATTTAAGAAACAATAAATAAGTCATATCAGGTTTCTCCGGCATTGGATTCACTTAGTGGAGTCAGGATATTTTTCTTACCATCTCTCAATGAGGTGCTGTTCAGGACTAGAAGTCATGGGATTACAGTTAGATCATTTATTCCCCTCTACGGTTATTTTATGAAAAAAGATTATCAGTGATGTTTCTTTACAAATAATAATAATCGTCTTATATGTTAAGCAAAACTTACTATATTGTATTTTTTTGTTATGCTTCATAAAGCATTTCAAACTTATAAATATACATTTTAAATCGGTTTTATGTCCGGAGTTAAATTTACTCACAAATGTATTCCTGCATAATATTCTTCATTACAATATATTTCAAACCGCGTTTGAAAATTCTTTATAATTTATACAATTGTATATTTTTAATCGCTTTAAATGTGAAGCAAAACTTACTTACGACGTATTCATGCACAACCTTTGTTATATTACACAAAGCATTACAGTCTTCTTTTTAATTGATTTAAATGCATATTTTTAATCGATGCATATGTGAAGCAGAATTTAATTAATTCTCTTTGTATTTCTAAATAACCTTTTTTTTATTTTTCACAAAGCATTTCAAACTTAATAAGAATGAAAACGTCTATTTCATAGATGTTTTAGTACCGACCTTCGTGGCAAAAGCTAAAACTGTCACACTGAAAATTCCGGGTTCGATTTCCGTTGATGCCAGTGTTATTCTGTCACTATCTTGGGAATGACCTATTGTACATAAAATAAACAACAGTGACAACAAACCATCATGCCGTTTCCCCGCAAGGGGAGGCAGAGAGAATAGACCGCCACTCTACTCTATCCTGACATACCTCTTTAGGCTCCTCCACATTCATACATCGAGTCATACACGCACGTCGATTCTTACGGCTTCTAACATGACCAACATTAAAAAAATTATTCATTTGGTAATGCCATGTTTTTCTTGGTCTACCTCCACTCCGTATTCCATTTACATCGTTAACGTATACTTATTTAACCATTATTTATTTACCCATGCGCTCCATATGTCAGAACCAACGCAGCAATCCTTTTATAATTTTGTTCATGATACCTTCTTTCGCTCTACATTCCTTTCTAATATCAGCATTTGAGATTCTGTCGTACATTGTTGTACCATAATAATATTGTAATAATAATTAATGGGAATGACATATTTCACTATTCTAAGGCATTATCAAATGTATTGTACATTAAATATTGCCTTAGAAAGGCGAAACATGTCATTACCATAAATTATAATAAATCTTCTAGAAAATATACGTTTTCAATCATATTATTTATTTTATATGTAGTTTAACAGCATTATTCAAGAAACAATAAATACGTATCAATTTTTTTTATAATTTATGTAATTATATTGTTAATTTTTAATCATTTTTGTGAATCAAAACCTGCTCACAGCGTTTTGCTGCATAACCTTTGATATCATATTTCACAAAGCGTTTCAAAATTACCCAGTATACGGATGTATTACGCAAATGCTTTGTTTCTGAAAGGAATAAGGATGTCAATTTGAGTTGATTGTCAATTAATCTATGTAACATCTCACGTGTGGTCTCGTCGCATTTCAGCGACTTGCATGACACGACTCCGGCGCCTAATTTGGTGATTCCCAACCAGGTCACGAGTGGAGGACTCTAAGCGGGGCTCGCTGCAAGCTATGCTGGAGCAGACAGGTGACAGAATTTCTAATCACTGTCACATTACGACATCGACTGAAAATTCTGACGAAGATTCTACGATGCAGGGACGTGTTTTGAAAACGTGCTTACTAGGGTGTCCCTTATATGGGCATTTTTTTTTGGATTATTGAAACGCATACCCCCTAATTATATTTAATAGTCTACTAGTTACCTAAATGCAGAATTTTAACTTCCTACGTTAATTCTAACCCGTGCCGACTTGCCTTCAAAGTTTTAGAAAATAGCTGCTTTAAGTGTCTCTTAAATGTAGTTGTAGATGATCACTTAAAACCATTATGTTAAATAAATATTGACGAAAACACATATTTATATAATGCTTTTCTTGTAATTATCAAAAAAGATCCAAATTTATATTTATTTATTTGGATATTTCCTCTACAATGCCTCTTTTTTTACAGTCTTGGTAAATTTTTCTATGTTATTGCACACAACATAATATGAACTGCTTAACTGCTTACATAAGCACAAACTTTTTGGTAAGGTTACAAATTTAATGATATAAATTTAAAATTTTGATAGGAAACCATTGCTTGGTGGTTTGACATATTTAAAAATAAAATTAAACACTTATTCACTTAGTATAAACCACTTTATTTGAATGCCAATCAGTTTCAATCTGTAACGAGCTTCCTTAGAGCTTTACACAAACAGTTTGTGTATAGCCTTGAGGAAGCTCGCTACAGATAGAAACCGGTTGGTGTTACTTACTAAAATAAAGTGGTCTATACCAAGCGAAAAAATATTAAATTTTATGTCTTAACTTTTATAAAACGTATGTTTAAATTATTAAAATAATACCGTCTTAGTACATTCATGAAATAATTAAATTTTGCTTTAAAACAAATTCCAAATATTGTATTATAGTTTTTATAAATTTCGAGAAAAATACGCTTCTGACAGATGCTAAAATGTCCAATCGTTGTCTCAACATTCACGTAAATCTGTATAAAAATTAGTTTTTCTAAGATAATCAAATGATTTTACTGAAATTTTTTGATGGGCGATTATTTTAAATAATTTTATAATATATTTTAAATTTTGAAGATGCTTCACAAAAACTCCCCGGGTCTAAAATTAGATAATTTGGAAGCGTTTAAAATTAAGAAAGCCCTTAACAATAATCTATTCCTTAATTATAAATCAAACTTATCTTCCCCATAGTCGCATTTTAGCCATGTTCCCAAAAATATTTTAGAATATACCCATAAAAAATAATTAACTCCCCTGTGCGACATTAAAATCTGAATTAGAAATTCTCCATATTTTTTCCCTAATGGGCATGACTCACCGTTCTAATATTATATTCGTCCTCGCGCACCCTTTATCCTACCCCTCTTTCTCCCCTCCATTTTATATTTCTTTCTTCATATGTTGTTATCTTGTTAGTATACTTTCTCACCCTGGCGATGCTCTGGCGGGAGTGAAACCCTACTTAATAAGGTGGTGTAGATACAAATACTAAAAGTGTATTCTTATTTTATTTAATAATGTCACACCACAAATTAAGTGCTTCATACGAAATTTTTAAAAAATTAGTCAACAATGTTAGAAATAGCACAATGAATGGAATATAAATTTTATCGCAAATTCACGTTATATTTAAATATGAAATAAAATAAAAAACATTTTAAACTAAATATATGGAACGGTGTAAGAATGAAAAACTATTAAATTAATATTGTAATGCTATGGATATTGCACGAAATAATTAATAATTATTACTTTAAACTATGCTAATACCGCGACGTTTCATTTTATTAATGGATAAATTATAATGGGAAATTGTTGGGTTTTCCTACGGGGATGAATTATCGTCACATTAAGGGTGTAACATCTGAACAAGCTATTTACAAATTAGTAGAACTTATTTAAAACAGGGTGGTAATTGTAATGAGTAAAATGCTTCTCTTTTTGAAAATATTAATGTTGACAATTAAAATTTCTTGTAAGAATAATCGAATGATTTTACTGAAATCTCTTGATGGCAGTTCATTTGAAATAATAATAAAAGAAACATTTGTTTTTTAATAACTTTCTTCCACTTTTGTCTTTATTTCGACAACGAGTGGTTTCGCCAGGATTGCTGGCATCGACAGACTGCTGACATTGTTATTAACTGACTCCTTAATGTACATATAGATTACATGAAGGGATTGAACATTTACATAATTTAAATATTGACATTAAAGTTATTTAAGAGAAATCTATTTTTGATACAATGGGATTTGAATTTATTACAACTGATATATTTATATACAATGTCAGAAAAATTTATTTTTTTATTTTTAATATTAATGAAATTAAATATGATATTCATTTTGGTCCGGTGGTTGGTCTTACCTTGGGTTTATCCATCCATTCGTCCATGTTTAAAACCGGTCGCTGTCGAAATAAAGACAAAAGTGGAAAAAATTATTAAAAACATACATATGTTTATTGTATTATTTTACATAATTTCATTGAATTATTTTTCTTGGTAGAAGTTCATTGTAAATGGTGTTAATTTTAGAGGTACAAAATACATATTCAAATTGAAAAAAAAGGAATTAAAGAAATATAATTTTTTATGATATTGCCTTTATTTAATAGATAATTTTATGCCATTATTGTTTAAATAAGATTTCGGGCATACGAGCGCCACGGCTAGCTCGAATGAAGCGCAATCGTGAAGTCCAATCCACTAGAGTATTCGTGGTGCGAAAACGATCAATGGTCTTCCGAATAACTTGCTCGGATGGACGATTATGTCGACCGTAAATTGGACGAAGTGCACGATAAGTTTGGCGAACCGAACCATGATTTTCAAAATAAATTTGCACAATTTGCAAGCGCTATTCTGAAGTCAGTATATTCATGACTACAAATAAACTGTTAACGTACTGACTTAAAATCCACTGTTAACTATCAAATTGACAGTCTGTAGAAACAATGTTGCTAGTTTAAAACCCAAACCTCTAAAAAAACACGCTTTAATTCTAATCTCTTCCATTTCTTATTTTTAATTAATTGAAAATACTTAACACTTATGACAGTATTTGTGTGACCAGGTTGCTTATTAAATTGTTATGAAGTACATGGGTACCCAACGAGGAACAATACAAATTTAAGAATCAATAGAATATTTTCAAGGGGATCCGAAAATACATTTTTACAAGGATTTAAAATGATTTAATAACTTGCCGTAAGTTATGAAAGACTCACAAGTTCTGTAATCAATATACAGTGTATACCCGGTCGCAATTTTAATGTTTTTTTTAATTTTTTTAAACTTTCTTCTTAATGTGTATTATGCCTTTTGTGTTTTATTGTATGTCAAGAATGTACGAAGGATACAATAAGTATGACCATATTATGAACTTGTTAAAGACTAAAGTTATGTTTTTTTTAAATAATAACGTATGACGGATTGTGACATAAGTGCGAACGGTGAGAAATTAGAGCAAGTTACCGAATTAATTTATCTGGGAAACATGTTTACAAGAGATAGAAAAATGGAGAAAGATATTGGAAAAAAGGTTGGAGCTTGAAACAAAATAAATTATGCACTCAAAGTCATTACCCCAAATAGAAATATATCGACTGAAGACAAGATGGCAGTGCACAATGGAGTTCTAGTGCCGACCCTTACGTATGGAAGTGAAGCTTGGAGTTGGTAAAAGAGGGATGGAAGTAGAATAAATGCCGCAATCGTTAGATATTCTATCGTACAATGTATGATAGAATATCAAATGATGAAGTAAGAAAGGAATGTAAGGCAGATGAATGTGTGATAAATTAGACGGCTTGGACATATGGAACGAATGGAGGAGGGAAGAACGGTAAAAAAGATATATACAAGTAGTGTGAATGGAAAAAGAAGTCGAGGAAGGCCAAGGAAGATATGGCATGACCAAATTAATCAATTACAGAAAGACGGCCATGTTTAAAGTAGGAAGAATCGACGAGCGTGCATGTCACCATAGAAGAGGCGCGAGCTTAATGTCAGGATAGAACAATGTGGTGATCCATACTCTCTGCTTATTCCTCTGGAGAAACGGTGTAATGGTTAGTAAGTTTGTTAGTTAGTTAGTTTGTTTTAACATATATAATCATATGTGTTGTATTAAAAAGGTTATATTTTAGTTGTAAGAAATATATTTTTAAAAATTTGGAGCAAGTAGTTGAGTTCGTGTATTTAGGTAGTATGTTTACAAGAGATGGGCGAGTGGAGAGGGATATTGAAAGAAGGGTTGGGGCAGGCAACAAAGTGAATGGTGCACTTAAAGTTGTCATCGCAAACAAAAACCTATCAAAAAAGCTAGAATGGCAGTGCACAATGGTGTTCTTCTACCGACCCTTATGTATGGAAGCGAAGCATGGAACTGGCAAAAGAAGGATGAAAGTAGAATAAATGCAGTTGAAATGAGATCTCTTAGAAGAATGTGTGGATACTCTGTGTATGATAGAGTGCCGAATGAAAATATAAGAAGTGAATGCGGTGCGAATGATGGTGTCATGAACAAAATAATCATTAAGATGGTTTGGACATATGGAAAGAATGAATGAAGAAAGAATGGTAAAAAAATTATATGTTAATGATGTAAATGGAACCAGAAATAGAGGAAGACCAAGGAAAACATGGCACGATCAAATAAATCAAATATTGAATGTTGGCCATGTGAGGAGTCAGAGAAATCGACGCGCGTGCATGACACGATGTATGAATGTTGAGGAAGCGAGAGAAATTTGTCAGGAAAGAAAAGTGTGGCAGTCCATTCTTTCTGCCTACCCCTTCGGGGAGACGGCGTGATGGTTAGTTAGTTAGTTTTTTTCTTCTTCTTCTTTCGGTGCCGTGTCAAGTCCCCCCAATGTTGGCGATCACTGCAGCAAAGGCATCTTTATCCTGCGCCACTTGAAACAGGTTCTGAACTCTGGTTATTCCTGTCCATTCTTCGATGTTCCGCAGTCAGGACAGCTGCCTTCTACCAACTCCCCGACGTCCCTCCACTATACCCATTAATATCAGTCGATGGAGGTGGTATTTTTCTCTCCTTAGCACATGACCCAAATATGAGACCTTTCTAATTTTCACTCTCGATAACAGCTCTGGCTCTCTGTAGTACGTCTATATTACTGATCCTATAGGTCCACGGTATACGGAGCATTCTTCGGTATATCCACATCTCACAAGCTTCCAACCAGTTCATTACATTCACTTTCAGAGTCCAAGTTTCGCAGTCATATAGTAGAACAGACCATATTTATTCTTCTTCTTCTTCTTCTTCGATGGTCCTACAGCCCATATAGAGCCTTAGCCTCCAGTATTCTTCGCCTCCAACTCCTCCTGTCCTCCGCTTCGACCCTCCAATCTGACACTCTTAACAATCTTGCCCCATCTCTCCCAACTTCATTCTCCCATTGCATCCCATATTTTTTATAACTAATTAAATAAAATAATAAAAAGAGCATATAACAAGTATCAAGCGTAGGTTTAATCATGAAAAGACAAGTCTAAAAATACTTTCATTAAAATTCTGTATGTGCTACACCTTTGAATATACTTAATTACCTCATCAAGGGCTTTGTGACACAAAATTCATTCATTTTCGCACATTCACGAGATTAATATTGGTCTAATTGTATTATAAGAGCTCCCCCAAAATACGTATTCTTGAAATGAATAATACATACATAATGTGTATTAACTTATGTCATCTCCATGTGCCGAGGATTTGTTATTACAGAGGGGAGTCTTAAACCACATTTAAAACCATGTTTTTCCTCTTAAGTATTCAGTATCGCATATACGAAATATTCCTTATTACGGAATATTAACTAAGAGAGCTCTCACATTTCAAATTTATTACATTTTCTTCTATACGAGGTATGTTCAAAAAGTATCGCGAATTTTGAATTTCCGCCGGTTACGTATATTCGATTTTTGATTTTTTTTGTGGCGTTATGTTGGTACTCATGTCTCTCACTTATGCCGATAAGTTCGGCCAGTTTAAATGTTCAGTTAATTTTTGAGAGCCACTTTGCTTGCACGTGTTTTGGCTCGTCTTCGATTTTTGCACACTCCAAAAAAATGGATCAATGAATCTGTATCAAATTTTGAGTGAAAAACAGAATTAAGTCCCCGGACGCATTCCAAATGTTGACTGTGGCATATGGTGAAGCTATCTTGGACCAAAGCAGCGTTTATCGGTGGTACAAAATGTTCTCAGAGGACCGAGAAAATGTGAACGAAAAAGAGCCTGCCGGACGCCCGAGCACGTCAACAACAGACGAAAACATTGATGAAGTGAATAACATAGTATTGGCCAATCGTCGAATCACCGCTAGAGAAGTTGCTGAGGACTTAAACATATCGCTTGGCTCGTGCCATTCGATTTTTACCAATGATTTGGGCATGAGATCGGTCGCCGCGAAATTCGTACCAAAATTGCTCAATTTCGCATCTGCTTGTGCGCGAATTTTTGGCCAAAACAACACACCAATAATGCCGCAGCCACCGTATTCCCCAGATCTGACCCCCTGTGACTTTTTCTTGTTCCCGAAACTGAAGAGGTCCATGAAAGGACGACGCTAGGCTACGATTGAGGAGATAAAGACGGCATCGAAGGAGGAGCTGAACAAGATCACAAAAAATGATTTTTTGGGGTGCTTCGAGGATTGAAAAAAACGTTGGCACAAGTGTATAATATCTGGTTGGGATTATTTTGAAGGGGACAAAATAGAAATTCATGAATATATAAATAATTTTTGGAAAAACACAAAATTCGCGATACTTTTTGAACGGACCTCGTATTTGTGTTGTGAATTCGCATTTAAAAACTTTTAAAAACATTGTATTTTCACAACATTTTTTTTCACTTTTCATAAACATTTTCATTTTTCATTTATTTATTTTAAACATATATCAAGCATTACAGAATTTTTTTTCTAATACACTAAAGATACAAGTTAGGGATACACAATAATAAGTTATACATAATAGATTAATAAAAAGAGCGAGAAACATAAGATGCATGACAAATTAATTAAATAAATATACCAAACAATTATAATAAAGATGGTACTTCCCTCAGATGAGCCAAACTATAATATCACAAAATACGTCAAACTCCGAGGTGATACGATTAAGCAAAGGTATTGCTCTACCTACTGGCATAACCATTGGCAGGTTGGTTCTGCATCGTGGGAGATAAAACAATCTATGGCCCCTTTGTCGAAGATAATTATCAGGGACGAACAGACCTACATCACTCAAGATTTCTGAGTTTCAAGACACAGACGCCCTTCCTCAACCTTTAATTTAACCCTTTAACTTCTATACTGAGAAAGGGCGTCTATGTCCTGTAACAAGTTTGTGAAAAGTGTTCTGAAAATACAATGTTTTGCAAAAAAATTATTCGAAATTTTACATTTTCTTTTTCTTCTTCTTCAACTTGCTGCACACTTAATAGTCAATTATTCACTAACCTCGACATTCTCGCAGTTTATCTGGAGAAGTAAGCAGAGATAATGTACCACTCGCTCTTCTATCACGCATGCTCGTTGATTTTTTTCAGAATCTTTTGAATAATTTTCAATAATAAGTAATTATTTTTAATTATTTGCAATTATTATTTTAATATAGACCAATCGGAGAAAGACCTCTTGGAAGACCTAGATAATAGCCCAATGGATAATGTTCTGGATAATGTTCAGAATCTTTTGAATAATTTTCAATAATAAGTAATTATTTTTATTTATTTGCAAATATTATTTTAATATAGACCAATCGGAGAAAGACCTCTTGGAAGACCTAGACAATAGCCCAATGGATAATGTTCTGGCTGATCTTGCTAGGTTGAACGAATCGGAATGCTGGGAGCAAAAGGTTCAGGATCGGGAGCTTGGAGGAAAATCATCACGGAGGCTAAAACTCTTCAAGAGTTGTATGACCCTAGGAAGTAAGTAAATATAACATTTTCGTATGAAGCATTCACTTAGTGGTAAGACATTATTTTTTAAATATTTTTTGTTTTTAAAATAAAATAAAATAAAAACACCGCACTTTGTTTTTCACCACTATGAGGTTATTTTAATTGCCGACTAGTTTTTGTTATTACGAAGCCCCGAGGAAGCTTGGGTACAAGCGAAACTAGTCGGCAATTAAATAACCGCACAGTGGTGAAAAACAAAGTGCAGTGTTTTTATTTTATTTTATTTTTAATACAAATATGTATTTTTAAAGTTAATATTGTTTTTAATTATGAATGCTCAGAGTTCCCTGGACAGACATGGTTACCAATACCGAAGTCCTAAGGCGAGCTAGAGTTGACAGGGAATTGTTATCAACTATCAAGGTTCGAAAGATCTCACATCTGGGTCATATCATGGGGAAAAGTACCACCTTCTCCAAAGATATTGAAGGGGAAAATTGAGGGACGCCGAGGGCCCGGAAAGAGACAAATATCCTGGCTGCGAAACGTGAGGGAGTGGACCGGCATCCGAAGTGTGGAGGAGTTGTTCCGAGCGGCGCAGCACAGGGACAGGTTCGCCGAGGTGATCGTGACCAACGTTGGGGGGACCCGACAGGGCACTTGAAGAAGAAGAAGAATTATGAGTTTAAAGTGTAAAATTATAAACATTTAATGTTTATAACGTTTCATTCCTATGAAATAATACTTACAGTTTATAAATCAAAAAGGTACTGGATTTACTTATATATATTTAAGATTCATGTTCGAATAATATAAGATTTTTTTTTAGAAACTGGCATTAATAGGATGCGTGATATGAATAAAAGACGTAGGAATGGTTGTGAAAATTGTCTTGAACTAATCGAATAGAAGGCAATGTCGAGTGTTAAAAAAAGAAAAACATGGTACAAAACTATCAATCAGTTTCTGAACGGCTGTCGAACAAGATATCGTATTAATCGACGTGCGGTGTGTGGAAAGGAATACAAATATAGTGAACAGGCCTATAAAATTTTCGTCAGTAGTACATATGGAAAAAACACTTTTTTAAAGAACTTAAAATTATTTCTCTTTTTCTTTTTTTATACACTTTGTTTATACAACACTTACATTAAAAAAAATTAAATTATATAGACATGTTTCCGACAACCGGACCTTCTTCAGTGATACATATTATACAGATACATATTTAAAATATTATAAAATTGTTTACATGATCTGACAGATGTTATAAAGATTTATTTTGGAACGTTTATGCTTTTGTTCCAGACGTATGTGTGGTAGAACGATGTACGACAGAATCTCAAATGCTGATATTTGAAAGGAATGCAGAGCGAAAGAAGGTATTATGAACAAAGTTATGAAAGGATCGCTGCGTTGTTTTAGACATATGGAGCGAATGGGTGAAGAAAGAATGGTTAAAAAGTGTACGTTAACAATGTGAATGGAGTACGGAGTCGAGGTAGACCGAGGAAAACATGGCATGACCAAATTAATCAAATTTTAAAGGTTGGTCATGTCAGAAGCAGGAAGAATCGACGTGCGTGTATGACTCGCTGTATGAATGTGGAGAAAGCTAGAGAGGTATGTAAGGATAGAGGAGTGTGGCGGTCCATTCTCTCTGCCTACCGGATCTTGGGTATATCCGTGTAACTTAACATCCTTGACAGACGATTCGGAGATCATTGCAGTCTATCTTCAGGTTAGAAAATACCCTGAACATGGAGACTGCATCACCATTATCTACCGGGCTCGGAGTGGGGGGTATAGTTTTAAGCTCTCCTCTTGATATTGTTAGAATATTCAATTATCTAGTTAACGTAAGTCCCGCGGTGACAGGGCACGGGCCCAGGGATTGCATGAACGAAGCTGACGAAAGGGCGTCGTTGCGTTCAATAACAGCTTCGGACAAGCGGTGGGTAACCTTTTATTCTGTGCCTACCCCTCTAGGGAAACTATGTGATGGTTTGTCTTTGTTTAGTACAAGTAAGAGTATATTTTAAGTTTAAGGGCAAAAAATTATCTTTCTGCTTATAAAATATAAAATGAAATATAATATCGCATTTAAGTGGATAAAAATGTAAGGGGTTCATCCCTTGCAAATTGGCTCAAGTGTAAGGTTGAGCGTTATAGACCTATTATATTTAATAGGATAAAATATTTTATAAAAAATCTAATCCGATATCATTAGGTTCCGACACCTTTTTGATATTCTAGAGTCCCATTGGAATTATAATGAAGGGGAGAGTCAGAAGCGATAGAAATGTTAACGGCATTATAAAAGGGTAGGTTCATGAACAATGTTTGAATATTTAGTTTATTTTTGGTTCACGGAAAGTCACTAAACCAAACATACTAACTCACTAACCATCACGCCGTCCGTAGTCAGAAAGAATGAACCGCCACATTGCTCTGTCCTGACGTACTTCTCTCGCTTTTCTCTTTATTTATACATCGTGTCATGCACGTACGTCAATTTCTCGGACTTCCCACGTGACCGATATTTAATATTTGATTGATTTGATTGTTCCACGTCTTTTTCGGCCTTCCTCAATTTCTAGCTTCGTCTACATATACGTTATTCACCATTTTGTCTTCATTCATTCCTTTCATGTGTCCAAACCAACTTAACGACCCTTTCATTATTCGTTCATCTTCTTCTTTCTGTGTCTTGTCAGGTCTCCCTAACGTTGACTATCACCCTTGAGTAGGCCTCATGGTGATGACCTAGGGAAAAATATCCAGAGTGGTATCCCCTTGCCTTCTCTGGAGGATTTTCTGTCGGAGTTATCTTCCCTTAGGTGGGTGTATCCAGTTTTATGGCGCTGGAAGCTCGCCATTTGTCCTCTTTATATCTGCTATGGCACTAAGTAATATGTGCCACATTGCCCGGGGTTCGCGGGGTCTTTAAAAAGACCTCTCGTGGACGCTAGAGAGTTGGACTTGATAGAGTAGTGTTGCTGTTGTAAATGCAACATGGCGCCTTACGACATTTTATAGAGGCATATTTTCCGGCAAAACATACCTCATCGTATCTCAACCACCCTTTTCAACCCCTATTTGTTCATAACACTTTTGTTCTTTGTTCATAACACTTTCATTGTTTATTCATAACACTTTCATTCGCACCGCTTTCAATTCTTACATTTTCATTCGACACTCCATAATATTTTAAATATGTGTATTTTCAGGATGCATTTTACATATTTAAGTTTCAACGTGACATTAATGCGAGCATAATACGTTAGAGGAATTTTACTCGTGAAATGTTTTCCCGCCATTTCTAGAATGGAAAGTTCCAGATTGTATCAAATCTCAACCGGCGAGGAATGCTGCCCATTAGGCAAAGAGGGGAGCTCTTAATAATTAAACTAGAATCGCTGGCTTGTTGAGACGGGAGATTTTAATCAGATACAAATAGAAAAAATCATTTTCTTACTCCGTCCGCTGAACTCATAATTGGACTGAAAGTTTGCAAAAAACTGAAGAAGAATGCAAAGTGATATTAATCGTATAATTTCTTGAAGAGGTACTTTTACATTTTTTACCCTGAATATTGATTGGCTTATTAAAGTTTTGAAGGGCAAGCTAAGGTTAAAATACTCCTGAGGTTATTTTGTAACACAAATAGATTTTGAAAGTATATATTTGCATAATAATTGAAGGCCTGGTTATAATTTAAGTATAATAATAGAGCAATTAAAAGGTATTGGGGTTTCAGAAAATTCGATCGACGCTAAAATCACCAGCTTTGAAGTTTTTATACCATTCTTTGCATGATTTATCCGATGGGAAATGATCGCCATAAACTTCCACAAGTATTTGATGCACCTCAGCTGCACTTTTCTTCCAATTAAACCAGAACTGTTCGTGGCAGAGTGGTAAGAGCTCTGACTTTCATACCTAAGGTCCCGGGTTCGATTCCCGGCGATGGCAATGTGATTGTCACATTGTCGTTGGTCTGGTGTAGAATTCTTGTGACAATAAAATGGCGATAGACTGGCTACCTATCACATGTCATAAGAATCAATATAAAAGCCAAAAATAAATTGTATACAGTAATTGGGTTCAAACGACCTGTTGTATACAAGAAGAAAAAAAAAGAACAGCCGAACTTCCCGCAAATGCTTCTCATTTAACACGAAAGTCGACATTTAAAAAAAAAATTGTGAGAATGACAAATATTTGTTAACTGATCTAAATTAAGAGATGCTCACAGAAACCCTTTATCAGTGATTTAAACATTACAAAGGTGGTGAAAAATCATGAATGTGGTCAGTTTTGACAGGTATTAAAATATAGAATATAGAAGAAATAATTTAATGTGCTTAACAAAACAGCTAAACAATATTAAATAACAATAATTAGGAAATATGTTCTTTTTTCTCTATGTGTTGGTAATGTATCAATGACAAACAACAACATATAAAATATGTTTTTACTATAAGAAAATAAAGTTTTCTTGTTTATTCTGTATTGATAAAATCCTTTGAAAGAATGTTTGTAAAAAAAAATTCTCACGTAAAGCTAAGAGTGCGAGGGAATTCGTCAAAAATATACATATTTTCAGTTCAGCTGCAACCTACTTATGTACAATATTATTTTAGGCGAACGTTTCGTCTGGAATAATACTTTTACAAAAGTGTCACAGACATAATAACGAAGCGATCAAATTTGAATACCTGTGTATAGCACTCTCACACGTCTGACGCGAAATGCCGATGAAACAAATGGCGATAGCTTACGACCAAACGGAGCCTTCGCGATCAAATATTTACAGAGGATCTGAAGAGAGGATCGTTCTCAAACGATCTCAATCTTGTGTGTATCTCCCGCGAGTACCGAAATACACCCCCCGCTATTTACCTATGCCAGCGCGATACAAGAATTCTTCGTCTGTTTCAAATACATTCATATAAAAACTCCAAAGGTCTGAAATGAGATAGTTGACTCTGTTTATTTGTTTTGAGATTAACATTTTTATTTCCTATTTACTTTTAGTTATGAAAGAAAATTTCGAAAAATGAAGCAATTTATATACAACGCGTACGACTGAATGTTAAACAAACATTCAGTCGTACGCATTCAACAATTAATAATTATACACTCCCGCCGGAGCTTCTTCAGGGTAACACACTGGATAGAAATACTCGTATATACTGATAAACTGATATGCTGGTAACAGAATATAGTATATTACCCTGACGAATCTCCGGCGGGAACGAAACCGGTTGGTGCTTGTAAAGAATAAAATGGTTGAAATAAAAACGTTAAAAAAGTGTATTATTATAATATTTAATAATCTTCTTCTTCTTCTTTTTGTCCTGTCACACCTCCGTGGTGCATAGGGCCTCAAGGAATCTTCTCCACCCGACTCTATCGCATGCCTGATGCTTAACATCGTCCCAAGTGAGACCTGCTGCCTTAACCTCGTCCTGCAGGGTTCTTCTCCAGGTGGCTCTAGGTCTGCCTCGCTTTCTCTTTCCCCCCATAGGGGACCAGTCTAGTGCGCCCTGAGCGATGCAGGCTGGGTTCCGTCTCAGAGTGTGACCGATCCACTGCCATTTGCGCCTAGCGACTTGTTCTCTAATTGGCTTTTCGCCTGCTATGGTCCAGAGATTGGCATTTGACATTGTTTGGGGCCAATAGATTTTGAATATTGAGCGAAGGCACCTATTTATAAACACCTGGAGTTTACCAATAACGTCTGCGGTAGACTTCCAAGTCTCACATCCGTACAGCAGTACGCTTTTAACGTTACTGCTGAATACTTGGAGCTTTAATAATATCACACCATAAATTAAGTGCTTCATTCGAAAGTGTAAAAAAAATTAAATTTGTTTTGAGGATAATCAAATGATTTTACCGAAATATCTCGGAAGTTCACATTTTTTTTTAAACTATTTCCACGTTTATCTTTATTTCGACAGCAATCGGTTCTTAAAACAACCTAGTTTTATTTAATTAATACGAATGAAAACGTGTGTTTTCTATGACTTTAATTACAATTAATATGAATTACATGTTTCGCCTATCTGAGGCATTATCAAATATGTTACGGTTATGTTAGACAGATAAAACATGTTATTCACATAAACTAATATAAATATTTTAAAAACAAACGTTTTAATTCGTAGTTATTATTTGATTTGGAGTTTTGCATCATTGTTAAAGAATCAATAAATCATTTTATTTCATTATTATAATATTTGTGTATTCAATATTTAGAAAAACGTAGACATTCTATCTAAGAATATTCAATATTTTTCAAACCACAAAGTAAATGCTAACATTTTCATTCAATTAAGGAGTTAATAATATGAAAATTACAATTACGAATTTATCATGTATTAAAGCAAAACCTTCAAAATATGTCGATAAAATAAACTCAAACAATATCTTAGACAAGCGAAACATGTCACTCACATAAAATATAATGAAACTTCTAGAAAACAAACGTTTTCATTCGTAATTTATTTTGTTATTTTATCCTTTGTACGTAAGTTGTTTGAACTATGTACAATAATTATTAATCAAGTTAGACAATTGCTATCATTACGTTTTTAAGACAAGCTATATTAAAACCTTGAAAAGCTGATATTTCCACTTCCTCGCGTATTTTCCAGCTGTCGGTGTATGTAAGTACAGACCTGATGCTTCTGTGCTAGTGTTTCGTCGATTTTTCGTTTTGTTTATTTTTTCAAACACGGAATCTCGCAAGTATAAAAGCTCCGGGTGGGTTAACGCTTTTGCACCTGTTCTTCACGATATAATACTCCGACGGAATGTTTTGCTAACGCAACTTTCGTTAGCGAAATGGTACACGAAGTGAAAACACTTGTTGGTTGGAGCATTCATCACATTTTGTATGAACACCATAGAAGTCGGTAATTTTTGAAAATCTTGAGATGATTATTTGTTATTTAGTTGAAAAATTTTGGACCCACGCTGGAGGATGGGACTTACAGACTTTTATTTATTATTTACCAAGTACATGGTTTTAATACCTCCCAACTGGGATAACTCGTTCTAGGGGGGCATTCCTAGCACTCCATATAATTTCAATACATATTTTCTAAATTTAGGGAACAATTAATGAACAGGAGAGCAACACATATCCTAAAGTGTATAACTTAAAATTATTTGTCTTATATATTATAATATATTATAACACTATTTAAACACTATTTTAACTATTTACTTATTTTTTTAAAAATTACATTACATTCAAGCCGCCCTTTTTTTAATGTCTCCATAGTTACATGTTTTTTGTAATTGTGCATTGTCATTTTTTGGGGTCGTTTATAGTTCGTATATTGTTTATTATGTTATATAATTTGGGTCCAAGATAGTAGAAATGTCTTTGCGCATAAGAAGTTTTAGTTTACAGAATGGTTCTGTTTGTTGCGTGTGTTGTACGTTTGTTATCCTTTTATGTGTCTGTCGGTGTCCTTGTGGTAGTGCACGAATAAATTTCTTAAATATAAAAGAGGACCCTTGAACTTGAAGTACTGATTAACCAGGAAACAATAGTGAGATTCTGTAAGTCTCAATGCCTACGGTGGGCTGGCCATGTGGAAAGAATGCCAGAGGGTAGAACACCACAAATTATATCCAGACCGCGGAAAAGATGGGTGGATTGCGTGGAAGAAGATTGGGATAAAATGGAAGAAACTGGGGAATGGAGAGAGATGGCCAGAGATAGAAGTCAGTGGAGGACCGTTGTGGAGAAGGCCAAGTCTCACATCGGGATGTAGCGCCGAGAAAGGAATGATGAATATTTAGTTGAAAGATTTATAAATGGAACATTTGTTTTCTAACTGACAAACTAACTAACCATCACACAGTTTCTCCGCAGGGGTAGGAAGAGATGAAGGATCGCCACATTGCTGTATTATGATATTGATATACCTATCGAGCTTCTTCTATATTTTTACACATCGTTACACGCACACTCCTCAATTTTTCCGACATCGAATATTGACGCCTTTTATTAATTGATTAATAAGGTCATTTAAATGCTTTTCTTGGCCGTGCTCGGCATCTTCTTCATTTTTGTGGTCCATTTTTAATCTAATAAATACGAATGAAGACGTCTGTTTTCTAGAACATTTCTTGTAGTTGTTTAGGGAAAGACATTTGTCGTCTTTCTAAGGCATTATAAAATGTAAATAAACTATAATAAAACTTTTAGATAACGAAGGTTTTCATTCGCTACTACACAGTTATTTAAAATATCTAATGGATGAAGCCCAGCTCGAAAGAGCGTCGACGTCCATGGATCTAGGGGTGTTGTTCGATGCTCGCTTGTCGTTTAGTCTTCACATAACTTCACTATGTAATAGCTCTCTCAAAATGCTTGGTTTTGTCATTAGAAACGCCAAGATCTTTCGTAACATTCAGGTGCTGAAGCTGCTGTATAACTCTTTGGTGAGAAGTCGGTTGGAATTTAGTTCCATTATCTGGGCGCCGCATGAGGTTCGATATTCCCTGATGGTGGAGAGGGTGCAGAAAAAATTTCTGCGATACCGCTATCTTAGGGAGTATGGATATTACCCGTGGCTCTTTCCAACTGATTTCTTGCTAGGGATGCTAGGCTACCAGTCACTCGAGAGGAGACGAGACATTCACTTGGGTGTCCATTTCTTTCGACTGATAGGCGGTTGTATACACAACTCAGAAATCCTGAGTGATGTAGGTCTGTTCGTCCCTGATAATTATCTTCGACAAAGGGGCCATAGATTGTTTTATCTCCCACGATGCAGAACCAACCTGCCAATGGTTATGCCGGTAGGTAGAGCATTATCTTTGCTTAATCGTATCACCTCGGAGTTTGACATATTTTGTGATAGTTTGGCTCATCTGAGGGAAGTACTATCTTTATTATAATTGTATGGTATATTTATTTTATTAATTTGTCATGCATCTTATGTTTCTCGCTCTTTTTATTAATCTATTATGTATTACTTATTATTGTGTATCTTAAGCTTGTATCTTTAGTGTATTGAAAAAAATTCTGTAATGCTTTAGATATGTTTAAAATAAATAAATGAAATAAATGAAAAATGGAGTTCTACATCGTTCAAGAAACAATAAATACATTTTTAATCTGTTTTCTACAAGTTTATTTATATTTTTTGTGAGTTTTGTTTGACAATTGTCAATTGGCATTATTGACTGTATTAGCGAGGCATTGCTTAATGCCTAATATAAGATAATTTATCAACAATAAATAAATTATAAATTCACATCTAATGATTTATTTTAAATATTTTGGTGGAGGTTAGTAATATGTTGTCGGGAAAACGCACGTTTCCTAACGCTTTTTTAACAAAATAATGTAACACAATAATTTTGTAAAACTACAAAAAGTTATATTTCCATCTTTACGGCTTCAAATTTACGTACGAATGCTACTCCTACTATTGAAGGAACTCTTTGAGAGAACCCAAACTAGAAAACGCTCTTGAAACGAATAAGTAATGTTTGCGTTCAATTATGAGTGCGCGTCAAACAACAAGCCTTCTAATCTAACTAAAAGGAGTATGGTTTCCTTAAACACCTGCCATAGACAATGTTGCCGACTTTATAGTTCGGCCTGTGAAGTTTTTACTCTATTATCTTTACAGAGAAAAAAGCTAAATCATGTTAAGTAACAACGTAGGAAAAAAACGTAATTAAAACTAACTAACTAACCATCACGCCATTTCCCTGGAGGGGTAGGGGCAGAGAGGATGGATCGCCACAATGCTCTGTCCTGCCATACCTCTCAGGTTTCCTATACATTCATACATCGTACCATGCACGCATGTCGATTATTCCGACTTCAAATTTGGCCGCCTTTTAGTAATTGATAAATTGGTCCTCGGCTTCTTTTTCCACTCACGCTGCTTGTGTACAACTTTTTAACCATTTTTCTCTTATCCATTCGTTCCATATGTCCAAACCATCTCAGGGATCCTTTTTTAATTTTATCCATGATTCAGTCATCTGCCTTACATTTATTTCTTATTTCATCGTTCGGTATTCTATCATACAACCTTTTCCCACACATTCTTAATAGTGATCTCATTTCTACGGCATTCATCCTGCTTTCATCCTTCCTTTGCCAGCTCCAAGCTTCACTTCCATACATGAGGGTTGGCACTAGAACTCCATTGTGTATTGCCATCTTTGCTTTTGTGGATATGTTTCTATTTGCAGTAATGACTTCGAGCGCCCCATTTATTTTATTCCCAGCACCAATCCTTCTTTCGATGTATTTCTCCATTTTTCACGTAATTAAAAATATAATATAAACCATTGCGTTTCGTAACCGACAACGTTAGTGTATAGAGTCCCAAACGGGGCGTTACTGCCCCCATAGGGCAATGAAGCCTTCTATGCGAAGACGCGATTCACGTATCCAAGCATGTTTCGATAGATTTTTTTTTTGTGAATTAAAACTCCGTTTTTTCTCCTGAAGTTATTTTTATCGACATGTTTAGAAGGTTTTACACCTTCAACATTGGGAGAACGATATAAAATTGTTTTTATCGTTCCCCCGATGATGAAGATGTGAACCTTTTCGAAAGGTGCCGAGAAAAATTAACTCAAAAGTTGAAAAATATTGTTTTAATTCATAAAAAAAATTTCAAGTTCTACGGTGTTCACGCCTTAAGATTATTAAAAAAGGAAATATATAGACAACGTTTATAAATCTTATAATATCTGGTATAATTGTTTGGGTGTTCGTTTTTTTCCTTGTAAAGGGGGCGGTGGTACAGAAAGGTTAGGAATCTATGGTTAAGAGCAGTCGTTCTTATAATGCATATCTTATAATGAGATAAGGAGCATTATTTATAATGTGCTTATTGAGTCTATAGTCTCTCTTTTGAGGTTTTTTAAGGTCATAAATCAAATGCCTTGGATTGCTTAAATTCAACAAATTCCAAGACTCTTCTTCTTCTTCTTTTTGTCCTGTCACACCTCCGTGGTGCATAGGGCCTCAAGGAATCTTCTCCACCCGACTCTATCGCATGCCTGATGCTTAAGATCATCCCAAGTGAGGCCTGCTGCCTTAACCTCGTCCTGCAGGGTTCTTCTCCAGGTGGCTCTAGGTCTGCCTCGCTTTCTCTTTCCCCCAATAGGGGACCAGTCCAGTGCGCCCTGAGCGATGCAGGCTGGGTTCCGTCTCAAAGTGTGGCCGATCCACTGCCACCTGCGCCTAGCGACCTGTTCTCTAATTGGCTTTTCGCCTGCCATGGTCCAGAGAACGGCATTTGACACTGTTTGGGGCCAATAGATTTTGAATATTGAGCGAAGGCACCTATTTATAAACACCTGGAGTTTACCAATAACGTCTGCGGTAGACTTCCAAGTCTCACATCCGTACAGCAGTACGCTTTTAACGCTACTGCTGAATACTTGGAGCTTGAGCTTTCTCGAAATGATACCGGAGCGCCATACAGGGTGAAGCATAGTGAATGCTCCCCTTGCCTTGTCAAGTCTGCTGGCTACATCCTCCTCCGTACCTCCTGAGCCTGCTATCATACTACCGAGGTAGCAGAAGAAGACTCTTAAATAAATTTAAATAAAAATGATTTATTAACTGTTAATATTTAAGACACTGTTATAATATCACATCTATTTTTATTATTTGTTACGACGGCTGTTTAGCCAAACGATTGTGGCATCATCAAGTGTTACAAACAATTATTGTTTGTAACACCTGATGATGCCAACATAGGTTGGCGAAGCAGCTGTTGCGACACACAATAAAAATATAATAGTGTTTTAAATTTTAACAGTTAATAATGTTGAAGTATCATAGTATTTCAGCCAAAACAATGGACTATTTAATACAAGGATTAATTGTATCTCAATAGAGACAAAATTGGAAACAGAATATGGTGATCGAAGTGTTTACAGGACTTATGACCTGTCATTGGTTGGGTTAAGCGCACGCTTTATGTAATACAACATTCCCCATTCCACCCTTCTTACGACCACCATGTCTGACAAATTTTTGGAAGTTGTGTATATGTTAATATGTAGCACCAAACTTCACATGTTAGTTTCAATCTACACAATAGCGCCATCTATGAAGATTGTTGAAGTGAAGATCTTTTTATTAACGCAATGTGAAAGGCTACCCGCCATTAACGTATTGCTGGATAACGCCTGAAGATGTCACTCCAATTTATATGCTAACTTGGACCAGTTCCAGTATTCGTCTACAAGTATTTGTATATATTCAAAATGTTGTAAACACTATTTAATAATTGATTTAATTATTCGGAGCCTCAGGCCATCAGCATTTACGATACGATTTTTTATAAAGTTAAAGTTTTTGAAAGTTTGTCAGTTAATTCTTGTAGAGAATTGCCGGATACCGCTTTTATAAAAGTCATATAAATTAGTCAAGGTTTTTAATAGGTAAGCCTTTGTCAATGTACCCAAGGTTCCTTTGAAATTTAACAATGGAAGGCGGACAATGCGCCGCCGGACAAACTTTACCTGAAATTTAAATCCCGATTTATAGGTCAATGTAGTGGAATATTTTATCTGCCATATTTCAGTTGAATTTGATTTCTAATATGGGGCCCTATATAAATATAAGAATAAACTGATATCTTCTACTCTATTCTTCCTAGCTTTCTCCACTGCTGGATGTAGACCTTTACAAACAGCTCAATTTTTCTCTAGAATGATGTTGTCATCCCATCTTTACCGTGATCGACCCATGAATCTTTTCCTTCTAGTGGTCTTCATCTTTATGTTCCGGATGGCTATCTTCGACAGCGTCAGCACAGACTGTTTTATCTCCCAGCATGCAGAACCAACCTGCCTCTGGTGATGCCGGTGGGGAGAGCAATCAAACTGCTGAACATGATCGCTTCGAAGATCGATGTCTTTCATATTCGTGAAAGTACATTCAGAAGACAAATACTCTTGACTTTGGAGAGTATTTTGTATTCCTAATGTCGAACCATCTCTCATGCGTTCCTGGTATTATATATTCCTTATGTTTACCTGTTCTCAATAGATGCCTTAAACTATAAAAAATGTTTGTAATGTCTTTTGAGAAAATAAACTGATTTGATTTGAAAAAATCGTTCACGTTAAAATTCTACATAACACACTTAATTATACCATCATGTTATAATAAGCCATTTACCAATATTAGCTAATATTACTAACAAATACTAACAAACCGCTATGTTACTATCAATTCCAATAATATGCTCTTTTATGTATTATAGTTGTCACAATACAGGCCATGTCTAGTGTGACAAGTGCAGACCATATTTTTTTTTTAAATGTATTTTATAATCATGTATAATAAAATATAAAAAAATCTATCCGTGTCCTGTCTGGCGACAAGTCCTGCAACTTTCCACCGGCTAATATTATTTAAACATAGCTTCTAGAAAATAAATGTTTTGGAAATAACAACTAAATTTTTTTTATAGATTTATTATAAATATTTGTAAACTGTTAAATTAAATAACTTTGTTTTATGTATCACGATTGTATTTTTATTTTACACGATTATTTTATTTTTTACAATTGTATTATTGTAACACCTGATGATGTCACCATAGGTTGACGAAACAGCTGTCACTTAAAATAAATATATAATTGTGATACATTACACAATTTTATTTTTATTTTAACAGTTTATAATGTTAAAGTATCATAGTGTTTCGGCCAAAACAATGGACTATCAAAATATTTTTATGAACTATCATTTTAATATCTGTCAAAACTGACCAGATTCATGAAAATTAAAAAAAATTAAAATAAAACTGTCACGAATAAATACTTGTCGACAGACTTGTTAATTTTTAAACTTTCATACAAAGCCTTTCAAGCTTAGATACGATTAATTTGTAGTTTGATATATATAAAAATAAAATCAAATTTTCACTTATCATAAACCACTTTAATGAGTTAGTAGTGCCAACCGGTTTCACTTTATAGCAAGCTTTTTCAATTCAAGGCAAAACACAAACTGTTAGCCTTAAGGAAGAACTCGCTACAGGGTGAAATCGGTTGATTTAATAATCGTGCGGTTTGATTTTCACACCTGAAAATTAATGACAGGTTTAATTAAATTTGATGACCTATGATATTAAAGAATATATATCTACTAAACTGATAAAATTTTACTCATCATTTGCTAGTGTCACGCATCACTTATTCAATAGAAAAGTGTTTGTGCGAGAAGCCTATTGTAGAATCACCATTGCCTAAAAAAAATGTAGACGATATTAAATCATAAATCAAAGTT
This sequence comes from Lepidostoma basale, assembly GCA_022606425.2. Classification (NCBI taxonomy): domain Eukaryota; kingdom Metazoa; phylum Arthropoda; class Insecta; order Trichoptera; family Lepidostomatidae; genus Lepidostoma; species Lepidostoma basale. The sequence goes on from JAHDVF020000994.1 coordinate 75,193, forward strand.
AATATCATTGAAACCTCTGAAGAAATTTCTGAAAAGGTGTGAATAAACAGAGCAAAAAAAGAATCAAATCATTTAGAAAAGGTGTTGTTAATAATGAAAAAAATTCTGAGCGAATGGATCCATAAATTAAACTTTTTTTAATTATCAAAGTCTCGATTTTCTCTCTAATAAAGGATTCTGTCACTGCCAGGTAGGGACGATAAAAAACGGACAGGTGAATGATAAAATTAGGTCAGCTAAGCTTTCAAATCTGCCCGGTAAAAACATTTCAATGAGAAAGGATTCAGCGGGCATTATGTTCTGAAGGAGATTTCGATATTCAATGTCGCTGGGAAATGTTTCAGTGTACACAATGACTGAAGCTTTTTTGTTTAAAATAATGATTTGAATAAACTACCCTTGTTTTCTGCTCGTATAAGCTCTAAATTCACTGAAATACGTACAAACAATATTGCTGGTATCCTTTGATATTCGAAACAATGGTACTATATTATTAAATAAATATCGTATTATTGAATTGAATAAATATTGGGACCTTAATAGATACGAGCTTTGCGGATAACCAAATAAAATAAAACATTTTCTTCATATGTTTTCAAGTAATACCACAGTTCACATGAATATTTAATCTTCAAAAAAATGCATTATTCAAAATTATCGAGAAACAAGTTGAATTTAATAATTAACAAGTTTAATTTTTAATTACTGTTTTATTATTATTATTCATCATCAGCTGTCTGTCATCCACTGCTGAATGTAGGTCTCTCCCAAAGCACTCCACCACCCCTTATCCATTGCCGCTCCCATCCATCCATGTCCAGCAATCCTCTTCAGATCGTCGGTCCAGCGGGCAGGGGGACGTCCAACTCTACGGAATCCTGTACGCGGTCTCCACTCTAGAACCCGTCATCCCCATCGGCTATTGGTTCTCCGACAGATATGGCCAGCCCACCGCACTTCAGCCCACCTATCCGTAGAGAAACCTCAGTCACCTTGGTTTGTTGTCGAATACATTCGTTTCTTAATCTGTCCCCCAAGGTAATAACCCCAAGGTTATTCCAAGCATGGCTCTTTCCACGATGGCGCGCTGGGCAACCTTGAATCTGTAGACTAGAAATTTTGTCAATGTATACGTCTCGGCTCCGTACCTCATGACTGGCAAGACGCACTGGTTGAAGACTTTACTCTTGAGGCATTATGGTATTCTGGAAGTGAGAGCATGACGTGATTTTTCGAATCTTTATGTGTATTTGTTGTCGCGTAAAATAAAATAAAATTGTGATACTAAAACAAAGTTGTTTAATTCAACAGTTTAAAACATTAAAAATAATATAATCAATTAATTTTTTTGAATGTATACAAATACTTTATAGACAAATACTGGATTTTACCCATTGCGGGTTAATCATTTTTAAGGATTAATTGTATCTCAATAGAGACGAAGATGTAAATTGTGTTTTTTGGAAACAGAATATGGTAGTCGAGGCGTTGCATAAAAAAAATTAAAGATTGGATCTCCAGGCTTTGTCTAGCAGTATGATAATTGCGTAAGCCTTTCACATTGCATTAATAAAGATTTTCTGCTTAATGCTTACAAATAATCTTAATAGATGGCGCTAGTGTAGATTGACCTACAAAAATGTGAAGTGTTCTTAATGTAGAAGCATATATACATCTTTCAAAAGATTTGTCAGACGTGGTGTTCGTAAGAAGGGCGGAATGGAGAATGTTGTTAACATTAAGCGATCGCTTAGGACCTACCAATGACAGGTCATAAGTCCTGTAAACGCCTCGACTACCATATTCTGTTTCCAAAATAAATAATTAACATCTTCGTCTCTATTGAGATACAATTAATATAATCAAATAATAATAGCTACTTACACAGCGGATCAAATAGTTTGAGCACGATAAAGATTTGCCTAATTGAAAAAGAGACACCGTTCTTTTTAAAGTGGCCCAAGAAGAAAAACTTTATGAACTAATTATGTGGAGGGAATACTTGAATATTCTAAGCAGTTACAGGCTTTTTAATGGAACTAGAGCGGTTCTAATTAACCGTGGGCGAAATTGGTCCTTAAACGGAAAATCGGAAGAAAACGAAAGACCCAACAATGATAGGGCTGTTTTTACTTTAATAATAGTTAATAATATAATATAAAAAAATACAAATGTATTGTAATCGAAAATCTATTATTTTTTATTGTAAAGTACCAACAAATTTATTACTTTGTATACAACACTCACTTTTTAAACAAATTAAAATAAAATATCAAACATGTTTCGGACTACCCAGCCCTTTCTCAGTGATATTATGTAGGTATTTAAAATATTATAAAATTGTTTACAAATATGGTCAGTTTTGACAGATGTTATAAATATTTATTTTGAAACGTTTATGCCTCTGTTATAATATTATCTGCCGTACTGGAGGATGTTGGTCTTTTTGTCCCCGATAGATATCTCCGACAGCGACAGCACAGATTGTTTTACCTACCGGCCGCCAGAACCAATCTGCCTCTGGTGACACCGGTGGGAAGAGCAATTAGTCTGCTGAACGCGGTCTCCTCGGAGATCGACGTCTTTCATGTTAGTGAAGGTACGTTCAGGGGGCAAATACTATTGACTTTGGAAAGTATCTTGTCTTCCTAATGTCGAACCATCTCTAATGCGTTCCTGGTACTTTGTTGGTTTTCTATAATATTTTACCTGTACTTAATAGATGCCTTAAACATTTTCCTGTTTGTAATGTCTATTGAGTTAATAAACTGATTTGATTTGATTTGATTTGATAACAAATATTCTGAATAAATTAAAAATTAAAAATAATCATTTAAAGTTCTTATAGTTTTTATTTATTTATTCGGAATAGTAACTAACTACTAACTAACTAACCATGAACCACCACACTGTTCTATCCTGACATAACCCTCGCTCCTCTTCTACATTAACACACCATGACACGTATGCTTGTTGATTGTTCTTACTAGGAACATGGCCGCAGTTTAGTAATTGATTAATTTGATCATGCCGTGTTTTCCTTGGCCTCCCACGACTTCTTCTTCCATTCACACTACTTTTATATATCTTTTTAACCGTTCTTCTCTCATCCATTCGTTCCATATGTCTAAACCATCTTAGTGACCCTTTCTTATTTTTATTTTGACGCATTCACCTACCTTACTTTTTCATTAGGTATTTTATCATACATTGTTTTTCCGCACATTATTTTTAAAAATCTCATTTCTTCGGCATTATACGGCAAATAACAAACTAACTAACTAACTAACCATCACGCCGTCTCCCCAAAGGGGTAGGCAGAAAGAATGAACTGCCACACTTTTCTTTCATACATCGTGTCATGCACGCGCGTCGATTTCCCTGACTCCTCACATGGCCGACATTCAATATTTGATTTATTTGATCGTGCCACTTTTTCCTCGGTCTTCCTCTATTTCTGGTAAGGTATTTACGGCAAATAAGTTAGATGAAAATGGTTTTCTACAGAATATTCTGCTTTCTAATTGTCAAACCATTGTTTTGTGGTCGTTTTTCTTTAGTAATATATACATATAATTAAAAAAAATTGTAGGAAAATATAATTGAGTTTTACTATATCGACTTTTTAGATGAATGAAAAGATTAAAAAGGGTATTTTCGCAGAGAAAACAAATCCATTCATTTATCTATTATACTTTTCGTTGAGATAAGAACTCTGCTATCACCCCTATTACACGCTCGGCCGATGATGAGAGAGTCCTCTGTGAATCGGGCGGTTTCCTCCAAGGATCCTTTGTTTACTCCTGCCTAATGAGTCTGGCCAGGAAATCACCAGACCAGTAATTGGTGGCTAAACTAATTCTAAAAGATCTGTAATGATAACCGAGAGACACTTATGTAAGAATACTATTACAGCAAGGTTTATAAGATATTTACGCAATTGCTAAGTGTTCTCAGAAAACTGAGATTTTCGTGTTTAGTATTACTGTGTTTATGTGTAATACAAGCAATGGTGTCTTAGTGGAATAGCTTTTCATATAATATATAACTGTTGTGTATTGAGATGTCGCACGCTTAATGGAACACCGGCTTAACTAAAAAAAAAACAAGTTTTGCTCAATCTGACATGAGTCGGTGTTTTAACAAAAACAGTCGAAAAACACGAATGAATGAAAAAGACCGATATAGTGTAATGGAGGTCAATTGGCGGTATTTTGACTTCATTTTAACGCGAAATGATGGATAGCGCTAACACAAGCCTCTGTCTTATGTTAACTCAATTATGACCTAAACCATAATCGGTCAGTTTTATATTAAGCGTGCGATGTATAGAAAATGATGTTAAGCGAATTATTGGTTATATAACCCATTGTTTTGACCGAAACACTATGATACTTCAACAATATGAAGGAGTAGTCTACATGAGGGAGTGTGGTAGTTATCTGTGGCTCTATCCCACGGCATTTCTTTTAGGAATGCTCGGAACCAATTCTTTACAGCTTCGAAGAGATGGGCATCTCATTACTCATTTCTTTTAATTAATCAGGGGATATTTTGAGAACTCGGCCATGCTAGAGGGTGTTTGTATTTTTGTCCCTGATAAATTTCTCCGACAGCGACAGCACATATTGTTTTACCTACCGGCCACCAGAACCAATCTGCCTCTGGTGACACCGGTGGGAAGAGCAATTAGTCTGCTGAACGCGGTCTCCTCGGAGATCGACGTCTTTCATATTAGTGAAGGTACGTTCAGGGGACAAATACTCTTGACTTTAGAAAGTATCTTGTTTTCCTAATGTCGAACCATCTTTTATGCGTTCCTGGTATTATGTTGTATTTTTATAATAATTTACCTGTACTCAATAGATGCCATAAACATTTTGCTGTTTGTAATGTCTTTTGATTCGATTTGAATATTAACTGTTAAAATTTAATCACTTATTTTTATTACCTTTTTGTTTTTCGCGGCAGCTATTTTGCCAACCGATGTTAGTGTTTAATGTGTGGTGTGGTAACTTTTTTCGTTTAAACTTAAAAAACAAAACAGCTGCTGCGAAAAATAATAAAATTTGTTCTTAAGCCGTCTTCCTGATAGAGGTGTATAACAATTACAACACGAAGTGATGACGAATATAGAAGAAATTTATATATTAAAGCACTATCAATGAAGCTTGAAGCTAAAACTTCGACAACTCGCCGAGCGGCAAACCGTACAAAATCGGAATAATTGAATTCCCTGTAGACGGAAGAGCAAACTTAGTTCAGTACTTTTACTACTTTTGGCAAGAAATTCTAAGGAAATCGCAGGCTTTTGTCATGGGCGAGTTTGAACGCTCGTAAATCTGGTGGAATTAATTATAAGTATGAGCTTTTTGGCTCTGATCCGACAGCTCGTTACTGTTGTATTTTATGCGGACTTTGTATGCAGCATTTGCTAATGGATATTAAAAACAAAATGTCTGCATCATAGTAATAATCAAAACATTATTTTAATGCATTGTGCTGTTTTACGTATTTACGTTTACACAAAATAATTAAAAAAATTAAATCAAACACTGTTTTAAAAAACACTTTATTTTGAGTAAGGAGCGCCAACCGGTTTCATTCTATAACGAGCTTCTTCATAGCTATACATAAACTGTTTGTGTATAGCCCTCAGTGTGAAACCAGTTAGCGCTCCTTACTCAAAACAAAGTGGTTTTTATACTAAGTTTGTTTAAAAAAAGGGTTTAATTCAATTTTTAAATATTAGGTCCTTTCATATGAAATTGGCGTTTTGCCGTACTGGCAACTTTGATCTCAAATATCTTCTCTTTGGTTAGGAATTCCAAATTCAAATTTATACACCTATTTACTCAAGTATTTGTGTTTCGAAAATTACGATTCTTTTGTTTTTTCCTCAATTGTTTCTTATTCTTTGCGTCACTCAGTTTACAAAATGGAAAACTTGAAATATCGCGTTATTTACGAGTACGAGTTCCACCGTGGCACCAGTGCTGCAGAAACGGCTCGAAGGATTAATGATGTGTATGGCGACGGTGCCGCAAAAGAAAACACAGTGCGTTTTTGGTTCCAACGTTTTCGTTCTGGAAATTTCGACCTTCAGAACAAGCCCCGTGGACGGCCTGAGACCAAAGTTGATAATGAAGAATTGAAGGCTATTGTGGAAGCAGATCCATCGCAAACCACGTCCGAGTTATCTGCAGGCTGCAGTGTTAGTGATAAAACTGTTTTAATCCACTTGAAGCAAATTGGGAAGGTGAAAAAGCTTGAAAGGTGGGTACCTCACGAATTGAGTGAAGCAAATCAACAAACGCGCGTTGACTGCTGCATTGCATTACTCAACCGGCACAATAATGAAGGGATTTTGAATCGAATCATTACCTGTGATGAAAAGTGGATCCTGTATGATAATCGGAAGCGCTCTTCGCAATGGCTGAACCCTGCCGAACCAGCCAAACCATGCCCCAAGCGAAAATTGACTCCAAAAAAGTTACTTGTGAGCGTTTAGTGGACTAGTGCTGGTGTCGTTCACTACAGCTTTCTTAAATCTGGCCAGACGATTACGGCAGATGTCTATTGTCAGCAACTGCAAACCATGATGGAAAAGCTAGCTGCTAAACAACCGAGGCTGGTTAATCGCTCTAGGCCACTGCTGCTTCATGATAACGCTAGACCACACACTGCACAACAGACGGCTACCAAATTAGAAGAGCTTCAATTGGAATGTCTAAGACATCCACCGTACTCTCCGGACCTTGCCCCAACAGATTACTATTTTTTTCGAAATTTGGACAACTTCTTGCAAGGGAAAAAATTCAACTCCGATGGGGCAGTCCAAACCGACTTCAAAGATTTTATTGATTCCCGTCCGAATGGTTTTTTTTAGTAAAGGGATCGATGAACTACCTATGAGATGGCAAAAGTGCATAGATAGCAATGGTACATACTTTGATTAAATAAATAAATTATATTTAAAAAAAATCAACTTTATGTTCCTCCCATACAAAACGCCAATTTCATATGTAAGGACCGAATATGTCAAACCATCAAGAATTGGCTTTTCACCAAAGATTAAAATTATTTTTTATTTTTTCAGATGAAACGGGGCACGAAGAAGGTGGCATATTAAAACTCTTTAAAGTATGGTTTTTATATACAGAGATTTATTAGATGGCCTTCGTGACAGAGTGGCAACAGCTATGACTGCCAAATCGAAGGTCCCGAGTTCGATCCCGAAGATAAAAAAAATAATCAAAAAAATTATAACGAAGAAAGACATGTACAGTCCCAAACATGTTTGTGAAATGTGCAAAATAGTGTAGTGAAAAAAATGTGTTTTTCAAAAGTTCTTATTTATTTAATCTGATGAATCTTCTTGAATACCTGTAATACCAATATTTAAACTTTACATAAATATTTGAAGATTATTTTTGTATAGAATCATGTTTACCACCTCTGATATATATGTATATAAAGGACTCGGTTTGCAATAGTGTCACCAGTCTGTCGATGTCAGCAAGTCTGGCGAAACCGATCGCTGTCGAAATAAAGACAAAAGTGGAAGTAATTAAAAACATTGTTTTATTTAATTATTATTTAAAATGAACATCCATCAAGAGATTTCAGTAAAATCATTTGATTAACTTATTTATTGTTTCTTAAACAATGAATCGAAGTTCCATAATAAATAATTAGTAAGAATGAAAACGATTGTTTTCTGGATTGGTTAAATATTTTACAGCGATGACATGTTTCGCCTTTCTAAGGCATTTTTATTAGATATTGTATAACTTCTAGAAAACTAACTAACTAACTAACTAGCTAACCATCACGCCGTCTCCACGAAGGGGTAGGCAGAAAGAATGGACTGCCACACTTTTCTTTCCTGACATATTTCTCTCGCTTCTTCAACATTCATACATCGTGTCATGTACGCGCGTCGATTTCTCTGACTCCTCACATGGCCGACATTCAATATTTGATTTATTTGATCGTGCCACGTTTTCCTCGGTCTTCCTCTATTTCTGGTTCCATTCACATCATTAACATATAATTTTTTTACCATTCTTTCTTCATTCATTCTTTCAATATGTCCAAACCATCTTAATGATCCTTTCATTATTTTGTTCATGACACCATCATTCGCACCGCATTCACTTCTAATATTTTCATTCGGCACTCTATCATACACAGAGTTACTAGAAAACTAACGTTTTAATTAATGTTGAATAAAGATATTGTAATTCAAATGAAGCGCAGAGTTAATGACAGTTTATCGACGTTTATTACTGACGTGATTGAACTTTAATCTCGCTAACCGAAATGAGACTTCAATTTAACTTTGTTTATCCGTTTAAAGTCTTCAATTGCGTCATCTGCAGTTCAAACAAGTATAAATTAACGAGCCGTACAATTCAGATTGAAAGGTTTAAGTGGCTTAGGAGAATCCAATTAAATTAATTTGCTGGTCTGGGAAGCCTGAATAAGTAAATAAATTCGTTTATATTGCTTACAGATAGCACTGCATCCGTTGGCATGGCATCCGTTGTCAACATGTTTATTACAACTTCACTTTACTAAATTACCAAATATTTTAATTAAGAAACACTAATTATACGAGAACGTATCACAATTTATTTTTATGAGTTTGTCGCGACAGCTTCTTTTAACCTATGTAGGCAAAACACTAGCAGCTATATGGATTGGGAAAACCGAATAAGGCGCGGCCAACCTTACGGACCAAGAACTTTAACATATAATATTTAAATTCAGTAATAATTTAAACAAAATTACCATTTTTTCAAACATTATATATGAATATGTAAGAGATAATAAAAATTAAAACCCATTGTATTAAACACGAACCTCCAAGAATACCTGTAATACCAATAGTTAAATTCAGAAATTTTTTACATAAATATATGAAGATTATTTTCGTATAGAATCATGTTTACCACCCCTGATCTGTATGTATATAAAGGACTAAGTTTACAATAGTGTTACCAGTCTGTCGATGCCAGCGAGTCTGGCGAAACCGGTCGCTGTCTAAATAAAGACAAAAGTGGAAGTAGTTAAAAAACATCGTTTTATTTAATTATTATTTAAAACAACTGTTGTTTGTAACACCTGATGACGCCAAAATAGGTTGGTGAAACAGCTGTAGCGACAAACAATGGTTTGACTAAATTGTATCTGTATTTGTACTTCTTCCTAAGCCGTTTCCGTCCACTCCTGGACAAAAGCCTCCTCCATTTGCTTCCATGTCACCCTGTCCTGTGCAGACTGCATCCAGGTTATTCCGACGTGTGTGTTCAGATCATCATTTTACCGTAGTTGCGGTCACCCTGCACTTCTCTTTGCCGTTCACGGTCTCCAACGTCTCCGTTCGCCTGAGTTTCTGGCTACGTGACCTGCCCATTACCATTTTAGAGTCGCCACCCGGTAGATGATGGCAGTGACCTTTGTTTTTTCTCTCACCGTATAGTTCCTGACTCTTTCTCTTTGGCTTATTCCTAACATGGCTTTTTGGGTATCTCGTAGTTTCTCGGCACTTTGTTTAGACAATGTAACAGTCTTAAGACCATAAGTACCAGCTGGCAGAACGCAAGCTTAACAGACTTTTCGTTTCAGGTTGATCGGTTTTTTCCAGTTTTTAAGGATGTAACTCATGTTTTCGAAAGCTGCCCAGTCCAATTCTTATTTTTAGCTCTGCGGTTTGGTTATCTCGGCCCAATCGAATATTGTGTCCCAAGTAGTATATATATTCTTGGACATTTTCAATTCTGTTGCTGTCTACGTTGATTTCAAGCCTTTCCGTGCCCATTACCTTGGTCTTAGCCTAAATTGTGTGTTTTGAATATATTAATAACAAGGGAAATCAAAATAAACATAAAAATAATTAAGAAAGAATGAATTCTCACACTGGGAGTAAGGGGGATGGTATGGCCATCACCGTGGTGATGGCCATGCTACGCTGGAGGATTGATCTGATCCCAAGTACCTATCCACACCTCCTCGACTTTGGTCTCCTCTGGAAACTATGCGAAATGTAAGAGATCGAGTAATTGACCTCGGTGGATAATATTGATTCATAGGCCAACGTTGATGTACACCTCGCACCCGTCTGGCAAGCGTGGTGTTGTAATTCCAGCCACCCTCCGTATGACATGTCATACGTGGAGAAGTATAGGCGAAGTCTACGTCCAGCAGTGAACGACAACGGCTGTTTAAGAAGAATAGAAAAAAATCACGAAAGAAATCGAAATGTCAATTTATAACGTAAATAACGGACCGAAATTTATGATAATTCTGGTTGTTCTCTTTTTATTCGTGGGAACTGTACCAGGAATTTTAAGGGCTGTGTCGTTTTATTTCTTGGGACCTATTCCTGGGATGTTCATGTGCAGCTGTCATAGCATCTTTTTAGGGGAATTGCTGGGGATCGGCTGCTAGTTGGTACTTTACTTGTCGCTTTGATTATCACTATTTCAGAACACGCTCTCTCCACATTATCTCTCTAGAAAAATCTCCCTTGTTTTAGAATTTCTCACTCTGTTTCGGAGTCATTACGGCCATGGATCGTTGAGAGATTACTTTTGTCGTTCAAATGAGTCTTTTTATGCTATTTGTCGCTCTAAAACATTTTTATTTATTTATATTTTGTTTTTGGGATCTTGTGAAAATCCTTGTAACTCGTCTTTCTGAACCGACGTTTTGGTAATCGTTGCACTCTCCATCTCCAGTTTCTATTTTGTTCTTCGTTTGTATATGTTTAAAAAAATTCTTCTTTTGACATGTCCTAAGATTATATATTACAATTATTAGCAATATACTTTCAAGTTTACGACAGCTATTAACATTGAAAGAAATTTGTAATTTAAGCTTTTGTAGATCATTTGTTCTTTTTGAATTAATATTATATAACTGCACTTAGTATTTTTAAAGCGCTTTATTCAACTTTTTGAAGTCATGTTTCGGTTATGACACAGCCTATTTCAATGTACTAAATTTATGTTGTAAAAATACAAAGTGCAGTTATATTTATTGAAGTATGAATCCACAACACAAAGTGAAGGCGAATATAGAACAAATTCATTTGTTCTTTATTCAATAAGGTGAATCTTCAAGAAAACAATGGAAGTTAACTCCTTTCAGCTTGGGAGTTTCGAAACCTTTTATAAAATATGATAAAACGCCATATTGGTTATATCTTAACATGCTTCATAATCTTCCTCTAGATTAATATATCATAACATGCAAGCTTGTCGATTTTCCCGACTTTGAATATGGCCGCCTTTTCATTAACTGGGGTTATTTTTCCTTTCAAACTATTAATGAACATATTTTTAGTCATTTTTCTCTTAAAAATTTGATCTTTATACTGAAACAACCTTAGTTACGCATTTTAAATATAAATTTATATGCAATAATTACATATTACTTTTATTATAAAAAAAAAAAAGGTTGTTGTTGGCGATGAGGTTCGCAACCCACCGCATCTCTCGCGGGGCGAAAAGAGAAGGATGGAGTGCCGCATCAGTTACAGTAGACAGTTACAGTCAAATGTGGTACAGTAACTACAGTAACGGATAACTCGGAAGGTCGGATAACCGAAGGTCGGATAACTGAGACTCTACTGTAGTTCATTCTTTCTGCCTACCCTTTCGGGGAGACGGCGTGATGGATATTAATTAGTAAGTTATGAATGTTGTTATTTGAAATTTCATGGTAGAAATTCATTGTAAATAATGATTTTCTTTTAATAAATCTTTTTCAATGTATATCCATGTCTGTTGTCGAAGACACGAACATGAGTGGATTTAAAATAAATATACATTTTAAATAGATTTTTTACATTTCATTTTTATTTTCATTACCTTTATAATAACTTCGTTAGTATTTTATCATCCAACGTCTTTCGCACATTTTTCTTAATGCGTTCATTTCCACGTCATCTACAATAAGATATTTAAAAAAAATCCAGATGGGCACAGATTTTATCTTACAAGTAGTACAACATATTGTATACATTGTCTGTATACATTTGGAATCATTCCGTTGGTACTAACATAAAAATAAATATTTTGTGATACTGAAATTGGAGATACTAAAAACCAATGGTCGCTTGCCCCTTTCCCAGTAACTTCATTGGAAGCGAGTTCTAATTCGAAAGAAGTTAACTGTATTTTATTACAAAGTATCGCTTTATTACGTATTGGATACAATTCTGATAAAATGGGTGGCTTTGTCACTGTATTCTTTGTTAAGCTTTAATAATTATTGACCTAAATAACCGTGTACTTATCTATTTGATTTCTTAAAGACACGACTTTACGGCTTCACGTTACAGGCGAGATAGTAAAAGAATTGATTTCTTCTCAACAAATTTCTCCATTTTGCTTTCAAAATTATTGCTCCAGCACTTACAATACTCAATGTCATCACAATACCAAAGTCATAACACTATAAAAGAATCAACATGAAATTTGATTTGATATTTTATTTTATAATTCATAGTTAAAAATCACTTTGTTTTAATAGTGAAACAATGTAAAAGATATGTTAACTGGAATCTATTCTGGGAATATCTATGTAACTTGTCTTTCTGGATTGATGTTTCGGGGATCATTGCAGTCTCCATCTCCAGGGTGGTTATAAATGTGTGGTGGATAATCAAATCAAATCAAATCAGTTTATTTTCTCAACAGATATTACGAACAATTATTATAGTTTAAGACATCTACGAGTATTAAGAACAGGTAAAATATAATACCAGGAACGCATGAGAGATGATATTTTTTATATTTTACCTGTTCTCAATAGATGCCTTAAACTATAATTGTTGGTTGTAATAGCTTTTGAGAAAATAATCTGATTTGATTTGATGAGTGACATATGACTGCCACGGCGTGATACGTGTAAGATTAATTTATGTCAAAGATTGCCTTGGAATACAATGCCCTTTCTACCCTTGTTCCCAATTTGCTAATCTTATCGACATCTCTTGTATTTTCAGAGCCCATAAGAATACATTAACAAATAATTAGTCGCATCGAGTTTGTGTTGGCAAGTATCATTAAGAATGAATGAAGACCGAAACCCAAACGCCTCGTAAGTGCCATTCGACAAGTCACATATTTTATCGAAAGCTCTTAACATCAAACAGTTTAAAGTTGTTTTGCCTTTACCGTATAAAGTGAGTAACTTTCCATGTTTTCATTTCTCTTCACCTTTATAATTAAAATGAAAAACTAACTAACAATTTATTAAATGTTACCAATATTTGTAGACAAATACTGGATTTTACCCATTGCGGGTTAATCAAGGTATTACGAACAAAATTATGAAAGGATCGCTGCGTTGGTTCGGACACATGGAACGCATGGATAGAGAAAGAATGGTTAAGAAAGTAAACGTTAATGATGTAAATGGAGTACGGAGTCGAGGCAGACCGAGGAAAACATGGCATGATGGCAATTAATCATGAAAACATGGCAATTAATCAAATTTTAAAGGTGACAGGAGTGTCGGACATCATCGGAAGACTGGCAGCGCTAAAATGGCTCTAGACAGGCCACGTCGCTTGCAGCTCCGACGATAGATGGACAAAACGCCTCCTTTGCTGGTGTAAAAAATTATTTAACCTTTATTTTCTCATCCATTCGTTGCCTATGTCCAAACTATCTACATATGGGTGTTAGTTGAAGTTTGCAGGTTTTACTCATAGATGTCGCTAGAGATATGTATACATTTCTATGATTTGGAATCTATGTCATATTTTTCTATGGACATTAACCTTAAAAAATACACAAGTTACATTCTGCCAAAATAATAGTGTCATAGTTGTTTACCTCAGTGAATATGTCGAGTTTCGTTCCAAGTAAATCGCATTTGCGGCATTCGTTGCTTTTCTTATTTCATCAAAAGAAAAAAGCAGTTGAAGCTCATCGGTTGCTGGTAGAAACTTATGGTGAACATGCTCTAGTGATTAGAACACGTGAGACATGGTTTCGTCAATTTAAAAGTGGAGATTTCGATTTAACAGACAATGAACATCCTGGTGCAACGAAAAAGTTCGAAGACGAGGAATTGCAGGCGTTATTGGATGAAGACCCAACCCAATCGCAACAATTGACCCAAATACTTAATGTGACCCGAGAAGCAATTTGCCAACGTTTAAAAGCCATGGGAAAGATCCAAAAGTATGGAAAATGGGTACCACACCAAATGAACGAGAGACAATTCGAAAATCGAAAAACCATTTGTGAAATGCACTCACACAAGAACACTCTCAAAGCATTGAATTGGGAAATATTATCGCACCCGCCGTACTCTCCAGACCTTGCCCCGTCCGACTATCACCTTTTCGCATCAATGGGACACTCACTCGCAGAGCAGCGCTTCGCCAATTTTGAAAAAGTCGAAAAATGGCTCGTCGAATGGTTTCCCTCGTAAGAGAATTTTTTTTTGGAATGGTATCCATGATTTGCCTGAAAGATGGGCAAAATGTATAGAATCCGATGGTCAATACTTTGAATAAAAAAAATTTGAGATTCCCTTGAGAATACGAAATTGGATAAATATGTATTATAGTTTTTAGCCATTTGAATAAATGTACTTATAGTTAACTAACTTATAACGAATCACCATGCCGTTTCTATGGGTAAAATCTGTGTAAAAAAATATGGGTAAAATGTCAAATGGGTAAAATCCAGTATTTGTCTACAAATATTGGTAACATTCAAGAAAAACCAAAAACTGGTCCAAGTTTAAAAAGCATAAAAATTGGAGAAGTATTCTCCTGGCGTTGTCTAGCAAATGTAGCCTTTCACATTGCAATAAAAAGATTTTCTGCTTAATGCTTACACCTATTCTTAATAGATGTCGCTAGTGTAGATTAAACTAATAACATGTGAAGTGTGGTGCAACATAGTAGCATATATACAACTTCCAAAAATTTGTCAGACGTTGTGTTCGTAAGAAGGGCGGAATGGGGAATGCTGTTAACATAAAGCGATCGCTTAACCTAACCAATGACAGGTCATAAGTCCTGTAAACGCCTCGACCACCAGATTCTGTTTCCAAAAAACAATTTACATCTTCGTCTCTATGGAGATACAATCAATCCTTAACAATTTATTGTTTAATTCAAATGTAAATGTATTTTGTCCTTAACAAATTATATTAAAAACGTAGGCGATATTTGTTTCTTAAAAATGTCAGTTGGTAGGCGTTCATTTTGAGGGAATTATTTTAATTATGGAATAATTAGGTACTACGCAAGCCAGCGTCATCCCACGCTTCACGTTTGACTGTTAA
Organism: Lepidostoma basale; assembly: GCA_022606425.2. NCBI lineage: Eukaryota > Metazoa > Arthropoda > Insecta > Trichoptera > Lepidostomatidae > Lepidostoma > Lepidostoma basale. The sequence goes on from JAHDVF020000994.1 coordinate 90,514, forward strand.
TCAGTCGAGGTTGCCACTTTCTGGAAGAAAAAAAACAATATCTAGAACGTAAATTCGAATATCGAAGAATTCATTATTGCTTGGAAGGTTTACCTCAAATTCCGTTGGAGAAATATAGATATATTTAGCACATTTACTTTAATATTTAAATCAGATACATTTTCTAACCACATTTAAAGAACTTTAGTACAAATCAGTTTTTTTTAAAGATATTATAAGAGATGTATGGAAGCGAAGCAAGGAACTGGCAGAAGAACTAGTCAGTACAGGGGATAGGGTGAGAAACACCACTATTAGAACCAGAACAGGTGTGTCGAACATTATGGGAAGAGTGGCAGCGCTAAAATGGCGCTGGACAGGCCATGTCACTCGCAGCTCTGAAGATAGATGGACAAAACGCCTCCTTTGCTGGTGTCCTAGAACTACAACCCGAAACCCAGGACATCCTCGATGGAGGGACGAGATTAAAGATACCGCAGATACGACGTGGATGCATGTTGCCCAGGATCCGACAGACATGGAAACAGATGGAGGAGGCCTACGTCCAGGAGTGGACAGATATGAGCTGATGATGATGATGATAATATAAGTAACTAACCATCACGGCGTTTTCCGGCCGGGTAGGCAGTATGGATGGATTGCCACACTACTCAGTTCTGACATACCTCTCGAGAGTCCGCTATATTAATACATCGTAATACGCAAGCTCTTCGTTTTTTTTCCGATTTATAAGGGGTGCCTTTTAGTAATTGATTAATTTGATCATGCTATGTTCCTCGATTTCTTTTTCTATTCACACTGCTTGTATATCATTATTTAACCATTATTCTCTCATCCATTCGTTGCATATGTCCAAACTATCCAAGTTATCATTTTTTATTTAAATTTCAATATGATAAATATGTCTTTGTTTTTATATATTAAGGTTTATATTGTATTATATAAGTTCACATATTTACGAAATTGGATAAATATGTATAATAATTTTAAGCCAATTGAATGAATGTACTTATAGTTAACTAACTTAATAACGAATCATCGTGCCGTTTCTCCGGAGGGGTTAGGCAAAGAGGATAGACCATCATCACACTGTTCTATCCTGAAATTACTCTCGCGCCTCTTCTACATTCACACATTGTGACATGCTATCTCCGAAACGTCGGTCGAGAAAGAGAAATCACACGGTGTTACCCAAAATCACACAAAACATATTGCTGCCAACAATGAAAATCTACGCAATTATTCATCATTAGATATTCTATTCTACATTGTTCTCCTGCAAATTCTTCTTAGTGACCTCATTTCATCCTTATGTTTTTTTATAAATATAGTTTTGTGTATTACAAGGGATGTAAAATAATAGTTTTCTTTAGTCTTGCAGTAATTATTAAATAGTTTTTTTTCCTAACTTACGCGTTAATAATGTTATATTGTAAGATATAAATAAAAATAGCATGTTTTTAATTGATGGCGAGTTTTCGCAGCAAGCTTTTGGTATTGTACTCAACTCTTTTGTCTGTATATTAATATAATGACGCAATTCAATTTCTACAAAGCACTCGGGTTATCTCGCGATTGTTTTAAACGATTTTAAATAAGTTTTAATGTGTTTCGTATTACGGCTCCATACGAAATATTTATTTCGCAGTGTGCTTGTTAACTTTATTGCCTTAGTTAGAGTGGTTAATGTTAAAAAACAATCATTCTTATTACACCCAATAGGCTCATTTTAAATAAGTGTATATCACGTGATGAAATTGATAAAAACGTTATCCAGTAATTGCAGAAGCTCAGAATAAATTGATTAAAAAATAATTTTGTTATTTGAATATTTCATGATAAATAATAAAAAAATATATTTTTTGTATATTTAATTGCAATCCACAAATATTTGTGTCTTCGATCTGTTTCGGCAGCTGTCGAGTCAGACACAAACATTCGTGAATAATAAACATCCAAATATAGATTTTTTACAACAGCAAAAAAATATATTTTCATAGATAACTAACTAACCATCACGTCATAGAGGTAGGACGAAATTATGGACTGCCACACTTTTCTTTCCTGACATATTTATCTCGCTTCCTCAACATTCATACATCGTGTCATCCACGCGCATCGATTTCTCCGACTCCTCACGTGGCTGACATTCAATTTTTGATTTATTTGATCGTACCAAGTTTTCCTCGATCTTCCTCTGTTTCTAGATCCATTTACATCGTTAGCATATATTTTTCCCATTATTTCTTTATTCATTCTTCCATGTGTCTGAACCATCTTAATGGTTGTTCTAACCATCTAAATTCTTGTTTCCAAAAACCATTTAAAGCTCCATTCACTTTGTTACCCGCTCCAACCCTCCTTTTAACATCACTGTCCGTTCGGCCACCCGCTGTGAACATGTTACCTAAATACACAAATTCCCTCACCTGTTCCAAGTTCTCTTCGTTCACATTTATATTACAAACTGTTATTTGCTCTTCCCTTCCAAAAACTAACACCTTTGACTTTCCAATATTCATAATTTAATCGTTTGACTTGCATACCTCATACATTCTCGACACCAAGACTTGTAATTCGACTTATAATTCGTATCTATAGATAAAAAAAAACACTATATATTTAACCATGGTATGGTTATATAATTGATGCCATCTAGTTTCGCTTTAACCCAAGCTTCCTAATGAATTAGCTATGTAAGTCAGATGGAACCGTGTATAACTGTCGTAGTCTTACCGCAACAGACTGATTAATAACCGCATTTGACAATGTCTAAGGGTGCCTGTCCACTGGAGCGGAGCGAGGGAGTAATGCGAAGCGGAGTTGCGGACAGTGTCTGTCCAAGGTATATAGAATAATATGGTAAGATATTGCGCACGTAGCATGCTATCCCTTTCTAATAATTTGCTGTCAAGTGACGTCATGTGGTGAACTCGAAATCGAAACGAAACTATAAACAAACCTAAATAACTATAAACAAGCTAAATCAAATGGAGTTGATTTGCCATATCCAGTTAAAAATCTTTTTTATCGATGTAAAATGTTTTTCAAAATAAGAACAATGAACTTAAAGCTCATTGAAGATGCTAACTCTAAAAAAAGAAAAATAAAAAAAACAATAACTTAAATAAAGAAAACGATTTGTCATAATTTATTTAATACAATTACAAAAACTTCTTTTAATTAGACGTAATAAATAAACAAAGAAAAATTCCATACCCAATGTATAAATATATACTCAACTCATACTACACAACCTAATGCTTGGGTCTCCACGTGACGTAGCTGCGCAGTAGATGTCAAAAATAAAACGCGGAATATCTTACCATATTTATTCTATATACCTTGGTGTCTGTCCATAGACGCGGAGCTAGGTAGCGGAGCGGAGTTGCGGAATGTGTTTTTCCATGCGCAGAGCTTGGCCGCGAGTACGCGACGAGTCATTTGAGCTGCCAGCGGCGGGTGAATGGCTTAGTTCTACGCGAAATGTCGCTGGTAGCAGACATGTTATCGAAAAAGTTTTTACGTTATTACCTCACATTTCTCAAGGAAGAAGAGTTGGAGTTAGAAGAAATCGAATTACTGACCATATACCATTTGAACAATTTTTTAAGGAAACATAGATTTTGGCGGTAAGGCCGCAATCCGCACCAGCGCTCGTTTCTCCTTTCCGCTTCCCCGCTCCGCTTCTCCGCTCCGCTTCTCCGCTCCGCTTCTCCGCTCCGCTTCTCCGCTCCGCTTCTCCGCTCCGCTTCTCCGCTCCGCTTCTCCGCTTCTGCCCTCCGCTTCCCCGCTTCCCCGCTCCGCGCCTCGCTCCGCGCCTCGCTCCGCTTCCCGGTTTTGTATGAATTTTTAAACTAGTTCGCAACTCCCTGTCCACTGAAGAGGAGCGGAGATTTTATGCAAATCTATTGGTGGATTTTTACTTCGCTCACCGCTCCGCTCCGGTGGACAGGCACTCTAATGGAACTGCCTTGACCCACCCCGTGTTACAGAGCTACTGATGATGATACGCCATATTGGCTGTAAGACTGTGTCTATTTGTTGCGAAAACAGATACTAAAATATGTGAGCTTCCGTTGGGTGAAGGGTTTAGGATCGTTAACTTTATATCGTAATATTAACTTTTATGTCACCCCCCAAGAAGCTACTCTCGAGGAAAATGATTCGAGAAACGTTCCGGGTAGATTAAGGTTACAGCAAGTGAAACGAGAAAAGTGAATTCAAAGACACGTAGGGGGAATGACATGTTACGAAAATAATCCTGTTTGTTGTATATTAGGTTGTGTGGTTAAAAGGGATTAATATTTAAATAATCATTATTTTGTTTCAGTGCTGTACCTTACAATTTGACAGGGAAAATATAATGGAATTAATCGAATTTTTAATGTTACTGCTGTGTCCCTTTTTAATTATCGTAAACAGGTTCTTATAAAAATTATCAAGCACTCACGTTGTGCTTTCATATTTTAAAATTTATAAATATAGTATACGAGTATATAATAACATTGGAAATCTGGAAAAAGTGGATGAATTTGTATATTAAGAAAGTATGTTTACAAAGGATATTGAAGGTTGGGGCAGGCAACAAAGTGAATGGTGCACTTAAACTTACCATCGCAAACAAATGTCCATAAAAATACGGTGTTTTTGCAACATTTTTTCGATTGGGTTCCGTATTCAAAAGTTATGCATTTTTTTCACTCAAAATTTTGATGAATACTCGTATTCGATTTTTTTTCAAACAGCTGTCATTTGTCCAAAATTGAGCCAATCCACTGAGCGACTCATATCTCCGCCATTTTTTTGTTATTTTTTTTTCTAAATCTATTATATATATTTTTGTTTTTAAATCTATTATATGTATTCACAAAATAAAGAATAATTAATATTTGAAATGGCCAAGTCAGAAAAAATAATATTTTTGTGCCTATTTTTTCGAGCGTCAGAGTGGTGTACCCTCTTAACAAACATCCAATTTCACACTTCTATTTGATCTGTAGCTTTGTAATTTCTTATCCAATATTTATAGACGTCGATTAATCCAAAAATACACATCTCAAAATAGGTTCGTTTTAATTAATGACTCTTGTGAATTTCGCTTTTGAAAAATGAACTTTGTTTGAACAAAACTCTTCTTTAGAAAACATGATTACTGTTGAACTATGTGAAATCCAGGAAATGAAATTTTTCATTTTTTTATCTTCTTCTTCATATTAATATGTCATGTCGGGTTCCCCCGACGTCGATTATCATTTGAGGGTGCCTCCCCAGTTCCCATTTTTTTAAAAATAGATCAATCATGCGCAGAATAAGATTTTTATTATTTATACATATTTTCATTTCAAACAATGGTATTAACCTTCACATTTTATTTATGAATTTTTCATGACAGCTGTTTTATTTTGGTATCATCAAGTATAGTTTCGGCCAAAACAATATATTAACTATTATTTATTTTTAATCCATATAATGAAGCAATAGACAGATATTGGTACTGTTAGATATATTTTTTTCTACACAAAACTACTCTGAAGATATTTTAAAATTATCAATGCAATTGTTACTATAATAATACTATTATAAATGAAAACCTTCGTCTTGTTATGTATAATCAAAACGTTTTAGAATTAAAACTGATTGCTATAGCTTTAAAATACGAGAAAGAGAAGTCCTATGTAAGAGAAAGATGAACTACTTCGCAATTCAAATGAATATATTTAGATAGTTTGATAAATAAAAATTTTATAAAACACTTTTCAAAGAACACTTTGTATAAAACCATTTTATTTTGAGTAAGGAGCGTTAACTGGTTTCACTCTGTAACGGGCTTAATCAGTGCTATACGCAAACTAAACATTAAATACAAATAGCCCCATTTTAAATATATTTCTACTTTCTGTAAACCACCCAATAGATATCTATAGTAATAATTAAATAAAACGATGTTTTTAACTACATCCACTTTTGTCTTAATTTAGACAGCGACCGGTTTCGCCAGGCTCGCTGGCATCGACAGACTGGTGTCCAGTCTGGTGGTGGTGACCCAGTCTGTCGATACCAGCGAGCCTGGCGAAACCGGTCGCTGTCTAAATTAAGACAAAAGTGGAAGTAGTTAAAAAAAACATCGTTTTATTTAATTATTATTTAAAATGAACTTCCATCAAGAGCTTTCAGTAAAATCATTAGATATCTATAGGTTTACACCTTACCCTTCCTCAACTTCAATTAATATTTAATTATGTATATTCGCCTCTTTTCATTTACTTCTTCTATTTTGGCCACCTCCTCCTAACTCCACCTTAACTTGCAACCATATGTTTAATGTTTAGTTTGTGTATAACCCTGATGAAGCTCGTTACAGAGTGAAACAGGTTGGCGTTCATTACTCAAAATAAAGTGGTTTTATACAAAGAGTTTTATTCATTTTTGAAATATGTCAAACCACCAAGTATTCAATTCTTACCAAAATCAAAAAAAATTCTTATTATTGTATACATATAATTCGATCTGAATTCTTGCCACCATGAAAATAGTCTAGGCATGCGTCTATGAGATTCTTCAAGCTGTTATAGGTTTATGGCTTCAAGCCGTTTCGCCAGTTCGCTGCCAACTTCTGGCCCGGTCGAAGCCATAGACCTGAATAGAATTTAATTAAATATACTATTAAGTAATGTAATTTTTTTTTTTAATTTTCATTATTAACTATCCCAACAGTTGATTTATATTATTTATTCTTCTTTACCCTATGTTTTTTGGAACGTAAGTAAACGCTATTTCATTATTTATCAATTTCTTACTTGTCACAGTCCTCTAAAATAAAATAAAATGTGGTACAGATGAAAGAAAATATATAATATTATATATAGGTAGAGAAACTACGAGTGACCCAAAGAGCCATGGAAAGAGCCATGTTAGGAATAAGGCTAAGCGACAGATTCAAAAACGATACGGTGAGAGAAAAAACAAAGGTCACTGACATCATCCGGCGACTCTAAAATGGCAATGGGCAGGTCACGTAGCCAGAAGCTCAGATGAAAAGTGGACAATAAGACTGCTGACTTGGAGACCGTGGACGGCGAAGAGAAGGCAAGCAAATGGAGGAGGCCTTTGTCCAGGAGTGGACGGGAATAGGCTGAGGAAGAAGAAGATGTTACATAACAAAAACTGACTAATCTCTGATGTTTTTAACAGTATGAACTCAAACGAATAAGTATTTTGTGTAGGATTTTGATATAATTTGATCTAGAACTTTAATTGTTTAATTTAATGGAAACATTATTTTGAAGAACTTACATACATATTTTTTTTATGAATTATTATGTTATCCTTTTGCTTTTAAATTTATTTTTTAGGAATATGAAACATCAGGGTCAGACTGAATAAACAGAGATGGGCCGGTCACGTTCAGAGGATGCCGTCATCGCGAACGCCAAAAAGATTGCTGGAGTGGCACCCAGGTGGTAGAAGACCAGTTGGACGACCAAGGCTGCGATGGGAGGATGAAGTTGGGAGAGATGGGGCAAGATTGTTACGAGTGTCAGAGTGGAGGGTCGAAGCGGAGGACAGGAGGAGTTGGAGGCGAAGAATACTGGAGGCTAAGGCTCGATATGGGCTGTAAGGCCATCGAAGAAGAAGAAGATGAAACATAAATTTTCCACTTCAGTAAAAGGGGTTATCTAATGAAACAGGCAGTATTTATTTAAGAGACCGCCTAAAATTATAATACTAATTATAACGTCAAGGTGAGGAGCGGGGGTCGTTAACTTATTTTTTAAGGGAATATTTCTCTCTCAGTTAGCTGGGCGCGGCTTGGGGGCCCATTACCCCGTTGCTGCGCCTCTGCAGCTTGCGTAATATTTTATAAAATTCTCGTGTACCTATTTTTAAAGTTGTCATAAAGTTTCTTTATTACGCGTCTTAAACGGAACGCGTCAACGAAAATATCCAGGAAGATTTTTACTAAGGAATGTTCTAACGTGTAGGTTCGTTCTTTTTATATGCATCCTCTCTAGATAGACGTGTTTTTAGCGGTACAAAAACAAACACATATTTCTATTTTAAGTATACCTACAGTTTTTCGGCACTATTTATTTACCACAAAAAAGGAGAAAAAAATAGAATCAAACCGCGTTACTTGACTGAAGAATTGGTTTGATTTGGGCTGCTTTCCGTAAATTAGACCATATATATATAATTGGGTAGTGGTCTAAGGGATAGAACGCTTGGCTCCTGATCCAGGGGACATGGGTTCAAGCCTGGACACGACCAGATTCCTTCTTCATAATAATGAGCTATTTTCTGCTCACATTGAAGATTGTAAGATAAATTCTAATATCATTGATGTAAATCCTTGATGTTAGTCTTTTTAAAAAAAAAAAACCTTAAACGCAAGTTCATTATTAACTATCCAACAGTTATGCCTGTGGGTAGGGCAATCTTATTGCTAAATCGGGTCGCCTCGGAGGTCGCCATATTTCGTGATAGTGTGAGTTGCCTCAGGGATGCAATATCAATGTTATGATTCTTTCTAATTCTTAAGCTAATTTTTTTAATTTTTTTTATGCTTCTTTTATAAATTCTAATAATGTATAATAATTGCAAACGATCTGGAATTATATGTCTGTAATGTTTGTGATTTTTATTAAAATAAATGAAAAATAAATAAATGAAGTTGTTTGACAGGATCTAATCAGTGATATCTAATGGGTTTGAAACTATTACATTGTCTAAAACAAAACTAACTCACTAACTAACTAACCATCACGCCGTCTCAGCGAAGGGGTAGGCAGAATGAATTGACTGCCACACCTTTCTTTCCTGACATATTTCTTTCGATTCCTCAACATTCATACATTGTGTCATGCACGCGCGTCGATTTCTCTGACTCCTCACATGGTCGACATTCAATATTTGATTTATTTGATCGTGCCATATGTCCAAACCATCTTAATGATCCATTCATTATTTTGTTCATAATACCATCATTCGCACCGCATTCACTTATTATATTTTCATTCGACACTCTATCCATACACAGAGTATCCGCACATTCGTCTAAGAGATCTCATTTCTACTACATTTATTCTACTTTTATCCTTCTTTTGCCAGTTTCATGTTTCGCTTCCATACATAAGGGTCGGTAGAAGAACACCATTGTGCAATGCCATCCTAGCTTTTTTGGATAAATTTTTGTTTGCGATGACAACTTTAAGTGCATCATTCACTCTGTTGCCTGCCTTAACCCTTCTTGTCTCAAAAAAGGGCAAATAAATTGAGAATCGTCCAAAGAGCTATATTGGGAATCAGTATAACGGACAATAGAGAAACATCACTATTAGAGCCAGAACAGGAGTGTCACCACTGGAAGAGTGACAGTGTAACTGACGCTGGGCAGACCATGTCGCTTGCAGCTCTGAGAATAGATGGACAAAACATCTCCTTTGAACGGCATTTAATATATATATATATATATATATATGTATGTATATATATATATATAGCCATACATATATATATATATATATATATATATATATATATATATATATATATATATATATATATATATATATATATATATATATATATATATATTATATATATATATATATATATTATATATATTATATATATATATATATATATAAGGAATTTATTATTGACGAAAACGTTATTTTATATTTATTGATTATATTTTACAGGAGTGACCTTATTCGGAATCAAATATTTGATACACAAAAAAATCAGGTACGTTGTACATGACTTATGTATATCACGTATATCACCACTTTCGAAGAAAATATGCTTTCATAAAACGTAGCGATATTTAAAAAAAAATGTCATTTACAACAACAACAAACCATCACACCGTTTTCCCGTAAGGGTAAGAAGAGAGGGTAGACTACCACACTACTCTATCCTGATACACCTCTCTAGATCCCTCCATATTCATACAGAATAAGGGCGGATGGGAAATGTTATATTACATAAAGCGATTGCTTAACCCAACCAATGAGTACTGTTAACTCCTCGACCACCATATTCTGTTTCCAAAAACAATTTACATCTTCGTCTCTATTGAGATACAATTAATCCTTAAAAAGTTCAGTGCGTACGATTTGGATTATCGTAAAGTGTTAACAAGAATATTCAGAGCAAAGCTCAATTATTTACTCTCAATTCTTAAAGCGATAGAAATTTGAAAATTTAAAGCGAAATGTAATTACAATAATGGGCCCTTCGCCTGGTCATAATTAGTAAAACGTAGCCCTTGGCTATAGCATCTGGGAGGCAGTGGCGTGCCTAGGGTCAACCAGTAAGGCAAGCCCGTCCGACTTTTAAGTGTTATAATATTAGTAGTTATAATGAATTTTTCCGGGTTAAAAGAGTTTTATCTTTCTAAATTAATTTCGTAAATTCATTAATTTTAAATCCCATTTTAGGCTCATTTTAAATCTATACATAAAATATTTTTCTGCATCACCAAACTCATGTTCTTGTATAATATGTATAATAATGTATTTACAAATACAAGAAGAAATATAATTGATAAGCTGTAAAAGGACAATAATAATAAATTTGTTAACACCGAAACATGAATTATAAATAAATGTTCGTGAAGAAATCACATACCTAATCTTTCTTTTCATAACATTTCTGCACATAACGTAAATGACAGATAACATTCTGACAACAGAAATGAAGTTCGTGACACATTGAATAGTAACATACTTCAGAGTGATAAAGCCCGGCTTCAAATCCATACAAAAAATTGTAGATACTTCTGGTATAAGTGTGACAAAGACCCTTTTACATTTTGCATGCCCAATATGAAGCCCATAGAAAACATGTCGACGTAGGCGATTTCGCCGGCATCTCACCTCCGATACGTATGAGTGAAATAAAATACGGCGCGTATGAGTTAACTCGCGCGAAAATTCAAAATATTATTTTATTCGTAGACGGCTCAAACGCGCAAAAAACATTGTTTTATCATAGATTTTTTAAGGCAAGCCCGGCTTTTCGGCTTGTATGGAAGTACCGCCACTGCTGGGAGGGCTTAATCTACTCCGGTGGACTGTTTAATGGCTAAACTTATAATTTTTATTTAATTATAAGATAGCAAACGTATTATTTTTTTTACCAAAAAAGCTTCAACTGTATATTCACACAATTTTTTTAAAATTAAATAAATTTGAAGTGTCTTTAATTTAAATAATAAAAGCATCCTGTTCCCAGAAAAACAATTTACATCTTCGTCTCTATTGAGATACAATTAATCCTTATAAAAGCATTATATTAAAATAAAATATTAATGTCGGTCACGTGAGAAGTCGTAGAAATTGACGTGACGGTATGACACGATGTATTTATTTTGAAGTAGCGAAAGAAGTATATGAGTAAAGAACAGTGTGCAGGTCAATTATTTCTGCCTACCCCTTTGGAGAGACGGTGTGATGGTATGTTTATTATTTATTGTTTCTTGAACAATGATATAAAACTTCATAATATTTAATACGAATGAAAACGTTAGTTTTCTAGAACTTTTATTATATTTTATGGGAATGATATGTTTCGACCTTCTAAGGCATTATCAAATGTTTTATCAAAAACATTTGATAATGCCTTAGAAGGGCGAAACATGTCATTTTCATAAAATATAATAAAACTCCTAGAAAACTGACATTTTCATTCGTATTAATTAGTTAGTTAAATAGTTAGTTAGCATTGCATTACATTACATTTTAAATATAAAGTTAAAATATAAAGTTCGAGAAGTATCTAAGGACATAGCAGTATGGCGGTCCATCCCCTCTGCCTACCCCTCTTACTACCCTTTCGGGGAAATGGCGTGATGGCTAGTAGTTTGTTAGAACATTACATATTTATTTGTGCATATAAAAAACCTTATTATATAATTACATGATCAAAACAGACCTTATTCATGAATTTTTATTAATATTTTATTTAGTACCTTAAAATTTAAAACACCATTATAATATCACAATTTCTTTTTATTCACTGAGAGTATCGCGGCAGCTGTTTCGCCAACCGATGTTGGCATCATCAGGTGTTACAATAAACTTTATTGTAACACCTGATGATGCCAACATCGGTTGGCGAAACAGCTGACGCGACACTCTTAGTGAATTTAAAAGAAATTGTGATATTTAGATAGATAGTGTTTTAAATTTTAACAGTAATAATCTTGAAGTATCATAGTGTTTCGGCCAAAACAATGGACTATTTAATTTATTTAGTCTAAATAACTAACTAACTGCCAATGTTTACACAGATGAAGGGCTTCTGTGTCCCGAAACATTTAAACTAACTAACTAACTAACCATCACGCCGTCTCCCCGGAGGGGTAGGCAGAAAGAATGGAACGCCACACTGTTCTGTCTTGACATACTTCTCTCGCTTCCTCTACATTCATACATCTTGTCATGCACGCACGTCGATTTCTCCGACTCCTCACGTGTCCGACATTCAATATTTGATTGATTTGATCGTGCCACGTTTTCCTCGGCCTTCCTCTATTTCTAGCTCCGTTCACGCCGTTTACATATACCTTCTTTACCATTCTGTCTTCACTCATTCTTTCCATGTGTCCAAACCATCTTAATGACCCTTTCCTTATTTTGTTCATAACACTTTCATTCGCACCACATTCACTTCTTATACTTGCATTTGTCACTCTATCAAATACAGATTTGCCACACATTCGTCTGAGAGATCTCATTTCTACTGCATTTATTCTACTTTCATCCTTCTTTTGCCAGTTCCATGCTTCACTTCCATACATAAGGGTCGGCACAAGAACACCATTGTGCACTGCCATCTTGGCTTTTTTGGATAGGCTTTTGTTTGCGATGACAACTTTAAGTGCACCATTTATTCCCGAAACATTTAAAAAGTTTATAATATAAATGTTAATAAAGTGTTGTGTTAAATATATTTATCATCGATTTTATAACAATAGAGTGTTTTATTTCCCAGAATACACCACCGATTTGTCTCTGAATATGCTGGTATACGTAGGTAAAGCCATCAAATTGCCACTCATAAATTATTTTTTTTGATATACGGATATTTATACGAATCCAAAATGTATTTTCATAGAAAACAGATATCTAATAGTAATTTATGACCTGTTATTTTACACAACAGGGTGGGTGCGATAATGGATACAAATGATTTATTCTGATTGATATGATTGATGTGGGCAGTGGGGAGCGCTGAAAAGTGTTACAAAAATTCATTATAAAAGTGCACCCGGATATATTCGATAACTGATGGACGTTATGTAGAGGATGGTTAATTTTTTATTTTATTTAACTTACTTACTTCCGATGTATACATCAGGCTAGGCTTGCATTTAATAAAAGGTCGAAAATAATATAATCAAATAATGTAGACCTAAAACTGAGAATACTCCTCATCAAGACCTATGTATGGAGTATCTTGATGTACGGCTGCGAGACATGGTGCCTATCCGAAAGAGATAAACGGAGACTAGAGACTTTTAAGATGTGGTCCTATAGAAGACTATTAGGAATTTCCTGGAGAGACCACATCACACAAGTTCTTCAAGGAATCGAAGGAGAAATGCACCTGTTCAGGACCTTGTCCGAAAGGCGTGCAAGATGGATCGGCCATGTAATACGTCATGAAGGTCTCTTGCATACCATAATGGAGGGTATGACCGAGGGGACAAACTCTAGGGGACGCCAACGGCGAGAGTACCTGGAGGACCTGTTGGTGGACGTGCGCTGCTCATCATATGCAGATTTCAAAGAGCCGCACAAGACAGGGAAGAATGGAAGAGAAGAATAGAAGAAATTGCTGTAAACCAATCCCAGGATTGAAACTTTCTAACTAACTAACTTCCTATGGCTACACAACTCTTGAAGAGTTTTAGCCTCCTTGATGATTTTTCGACAAGCTCCTCGATCGTGCGCCTTTTGCTCCCAGCAATCCGATTCGCCCAACCTAGCCAGGTCAGCCAGAACATTGTCCATTAGGCGCTATCTAGGCCTTCCTAGAGGTCTGACTCCAGTCGGTCTAGACGCGTACAGGGTCGTGATTGCTCTGGTCTTTTCGGCTCGGCATACGCGCTCAATCCATGCTAGGCGACTGGCTTTCACGGTGCTCGTTATAAGGGACTGCTGGGTCATCGTACGGATATCTTGGTTGGTCCTTTGACTTTTGGATTTAACTAAAAAGTAATTCAATAAAACAAAAAAAAACTTTTTTAAATGTAGTCTTCTTATTTCTCCTGTATCGCTCAGGGTGCTCTAGACTGGTCCCCTTTAGGGGGAAAGAGAAAACGAGGCAGACCTAAAGCCACCTGGAAAAGAACCCTGCAGGACGAGGTTAAGGCAGTAAGCCTTGGGATGATGTTAGGCATCAGGCATGCGATAGAGTCGGGCGGAGAAGGTTCCTTGAGGCCCTATGCACCACGGAGGTGTGACAGGACAAAAAGAAGAAAAATAAGAAGTCTTCTTCTTTCGCCTAGCCATTTCCCGTTATTTGGGGTTGGCTCTCCTAATACGGCTCCGCCAAGTCTCACGATCTAGTGTCAACTGGCTGTCCAGTCCCAGCACCTTAATGTCGTTCCTACTGTGGACATCCACGTTGCAGGAGGCCGACCTGGTCCCCTCCTTCCATCTTCCAGTTGCAGGGTCTTGTGAACGATATATTCATTGTCCCTCCTGATCACATGGCCGTACCACCGCAGACGACGTCCCCTTATTTTTTTCCCCTATGGTAACGACTTTTAGGCTACCTCTGATTTGCTCATTTTGGTAAATTAGTGTGTGATCTAAGTTATGAAATTAAACAGCATAAAAATAGTCGACAATCTTGTTTCACTTTTAAAAATAAAACAAAACTAAACATTTCAAAAAATAATAACAAAAATACACTTAGAATAATATTTTCGTTTTATTTCGGCTTCACCAAAAAATAAATTGATAAATTCAACACGTTACCAGCTTAAACCATTTTATCCAAGGGTCCAAATTGCTCTGTTCATTCAGTCATTTGTCTTGAGTGATCCAACCATTTTGCCCCCGAAATGGTACAGGAAAATAGCACTTCTTGACTCGTGCAATATTATAAACACCTTACCTAAAGTTAGATTCAGATGTATGATTTTGATCATGAGGATTTTTGTTCCTCAAAATGATCTGATAATAATAAATTATTAAACAAACGACACATATTTTCTAACTAACTATACTAACTAACCATCAAGCTGTTTCACCGGAAGGGTGGGCAGAGAGGATGGACCGCCATACCGTTGTGTCCTGACTTACCTCTCTAACTTTCTCCACATTCATACATCGTAACATGCACGTTCATCGATTTTTCCGACTTCGAATGTGGCCGCTTTATTTGATTAATTTGGTCATACCATGCTTTCCTTGGTCTTCGATGACTTCTCTTTCCAATCACACTGCTTGTATACAACGTTTTAACCATTTTTGTCTCGCCCATTTGTTCCATATGTTCATATCATCTGAGAGATCCTTTTTTATTTTACTTATGATGCAATCATCTGCTTTACATTTCTTCATTCGGTATTCTATCATATTTCGTTTTCCCGCACATTCTTCTCAGTGATATCATTTCTACGGCATTTATCCTACTTTCATCATTTTGATGCCAGCTCCAAGCTTCACTCCCATACATAAGAGTGTGCACTAGACCTCCATTATATACAGCCAACAAGCATACATAGTTTTACCTACCGGTCGCTAGAATCAACCTTCTTCTGGTGACACTGGTGAGACGAGCAATTAGTCTTCTGAACACGATCTCCTCGGAGATCGACGTCTTTCATGTTAGTGAAAGTACGTTCAGAGAAAGTATTCTTGACTTCAGAAAGTATCTTGTCTTACTAAAGTGGTTTCTGGTATTATATATTGTATTATATTTTACCTGTTCTCAATAGATACCTTGAACTTTAATTTTGTTTGTTATATCTTTTGACAAAATAAACTGATTGGATTTGATTTATTCCATTTATCAGTCCTACGGCTATCCGTGAAATCTGCAAGGTGGAAGATGTCGTGAGAGGGGGCAGACAACGCCGAAGATACTGGAATGCGCACGTGCAGAGAATGGATCCCATCAGAATCCCACACGCTATGGCGCGAAAGATTCCTGCCGGCTACCGTCCCTCCGGAAGATTACCAAAGATCTGGCAGTCAACCTCCCAAGCGAGGCCAGCCTGAAAGAAGAAGAATAAGAAGTCCTACATGGAACAGTTTTGAGTGTGTTGTGAGTAATCTTTAATTTTATAATGAAACGGATATAAACTGAACCTTCCTGCTTATCGGACTAACTACGCCCAGAGTGCGGCGGTGTACCGGACGTGCGACGTGTACAATAAGTGCTTTAATACCATCGATGTGTTCCATCTTAATGAAAGTTATTTAAAAAAAATGGTAAAAGCAACCCTTCGGGGCGAATAAAACTAATTACTCTATTTTTTCTTTTCTTGTCTTTTTCTTTTTTTTACATTTTAAAACTGTATTTCATCCTTAATTATTCATTGTTACTTTATTCTTCCTATATATTTAACCTTATGTCAGTTGTTATATAATATTTGTGGTAGCATGTAATTGGCCTTGTTTTTTTGTCTCTGTGTGTTTATATTCATATATTGTAATTGCTGTTTGTTACCCTCAATAATAAAAAATAAAATAAAATAAATAAAAATATCTGTTCTCAACGCTTCATTAGGTTGACTCCACTAACCGTCCGAGTAAAAATAAACTTCGCGAAATGGCCAAAATCCAAAATTTACCGAGGGTCAGTATAGGTCCGATGTCATCTGCCCAGGTCATAAAAGTTTAATTGGGTATAAATTCACCGCCTTTTTATATGCCCCCATAAAAACGTCTACTATTCGGCGCGGAAGGGATGTTTGGAGAACATAACGGGAAAGGAAACAGAAAACAGAGATATGAAGATGACGCCATGCTTAATATTATACTACTTATGTTACTATGTTACTTATGTCTGGTAGGTACTATTTTATAGTAAGGTAGGTATTATTTTAGTGTCAGATAGGTATTATTTTAGTGTCAGGTAGGTACTATTTTAATGTCAGATAGGTACTATTTTATAGTCAGGTAGGTACTCTTTTAAAATCAGGTAGGTGATCTTTTAATGTCCGGTAGGTATTATTTTAATGTCAGGTTGGTACTATTTTAATTTCAGGTAGGTACTATTTTAATGTCAGGAAGGTACGGTAGGTACTATTTTATAGTCAGGTAGGTACTATTTTAAAAACAGATAGGTACTAATTTAATGTCAGGTAGGTACTATTATTATCTATTTTATAGTCAGGTAGGTACTCTTTTATAGTCAGGTAGGTAGGTACTATTTTATAGTCAGGTAGGTACTCTTTTATAGTCAGGTAGGTACTATTTTAATTGCAGGTAGGTACTATTTTATAGTCAGGTAGGTGTTTTTTTTAATGTCAGGTAGGTACCATTTGAGTGGCTGGTAGTTACAACTTTAATGTCAGGTAGGTACTATTTTATAGTCAGGAAGATACTATTTTAATGTCAGGTAGGAACTATTTTATTGTCAGGTAGGAACTATTTTAATGTCAGGTAGGTACTCTTTTAATGTCAGGTAGGAACTATTTTAATGTCAGGTAGGAACTATTTTAATGTCAGGTAGGAACTATTTTAATGTCAGGTAGGTACTCTTTTAATGTCAGGTAGGTACTATTTTAATGTCAGGTAGGTACTATTTTAATTTCAGGTAGGCACTATTTTATAGTCAGGTAGGTACTCTTTTATAGTCAGGTAGGTACTATTTTAATGTCAGGTAGGTACTATTTTAATGTCAGGTAGGTACTCTTTTAATTTCAGGTAGGCACTATTTTATAGTCAGGTAGGTACTCTTTTATAGTCAGGTAGGTACTATTTTATAGTCAGGTAGGTACTCTTATATAGTCAGGTACGTACTATTTTAATAGCAGGTAGGTATTTTTTTCATATCAGGTAGGTACTCTTTTACTGTCAGGTAGGTACTATTTTAATGTCAAATAGGTACTGTTTTAATTGCAGGTAGATACTCTTTTATAGTCAGATTGACGTGCGTGTATGACTCCTTGTATGAATGTGGAGGAAGCTAGGGAGGTGTGCCAGGATAGAGTAGTGTGGCGGTCCATTCTCTCTACCTACCCCTACGGGGAAACGGCGTGGTGGTTTGTTGTTGTTGTTGTTAAGCATATATAAATCCGAACCCTACTTATTACATTACATAAGCAAGAATTTGTCTTCCAAGTCAAATTCTTTCAGAGATAAAGGCTTATTATAGTGTCCACAACTGGTAATAATCTAATTCAATTATTCCTTCCTAAGTGATAAGTTCCGTAGTCCAGCGTGTTGAAACAAATACACAATAATCCATATGACGGATGTCTCTAGTTCGCAGTCTACGGTAAGTAACTTTCGTCAAAGTAATTATCGTCAAGTTAGTTTCGTCAAAGTATCGTTTGTCAAGTAACTTTAGAACTGAAGAATAGGCGACCACTCTACCTACTCTCATTTGAGAGCCCGCATTCTTGTTACAAGAGATAAGTTAATTAAGTATTAGTTTTGTAGATACATTAAAAAAAGAAGGATGAAAGTATAGGTAATAAATGTATTAGAAATGAGATCTCTTAGACGAATGTGTGAATACTCTGTGTACGATAGAGTGTCGAATCAAAATATATGAAAAGTGAATGCGGTGCGAATGATGCTGTTATGAACACAATAATGAAAGGTTCATTAAGAGGGTTTGGACATATGAAAATAATGAATGAACAAAGAATGGTAAAAAAAACATAGGTTAACGATGTAAATGGAACCGGAAATAGAGGAAGACCGAGGAAAACGTGTCATGATCAAAGAAATCAAATATTGAATGTCGGCCACGTGAGGAGTCAGAGAAATCGACGCGCGTGCCTGACACGATGTATGAATGTTGAGGAAGCGAGAGAAATATGTCAGGAAAGAAAAGTGTGGCAGTCCATTCGTTCTGCCTACCCCTTCGGGGAGACGGCGTGATGGTTAGTTAGTTTTAAGTGATTCTTGTGACATGTGATAGATAGTTAATCTATCGCCATTTTTTTGTTACGTGAATTTTGTTGTTGTACCAGGCCAAAGACAGTGTGACAATCACATTGCCCTCGCCGGGAATCGAACCCGGAACCTTCGGGGTGGCAGTAAATTCACATACCACTCGGCCACGAAGGTCGTCAATATTAGTCGTATATTTTCCAGAACTTTAATAAATTTTATGGGAATGACAAGATACCACTAAGCAATAAAGTTTAAAATGTTTTTTCTTTCTTTATTATTATCCTTATTGTTCTTTAGCTCAAGGATGCTTTACTTAACTAACTAAATTGCGGTAATCAATAAGTCTGAAAAAAGTCTACTGATCTGAATCAGTCAAGCTCTATGCTCCAAAGGCTATCTGCATTTGTTCCGATATTTGGCTGACAGCTTAGGAAACTATGGCGAAACATTTGAGGTACGTCTATGAGTAACATAAGAAGTTTTTTGAAAAATGTTTACATATTTAAATTTTTATCAAATGAATAACTGAAGTAGGCACTAAATACAAAGAAAGAAAGAAAAAAGAAAAGATAAAAATAACTATGCAGTTTCATTCTTTATGTCCTATAGAACGAAATAATGGACTGTAGGCAGAAAGAATGGACTGTCAAACTTTGACCGATGCGGCACTCCATCCATCTCTTTTCGCCCCGCGGGAGACGCGGTGTGATGGGTTGCGAACCTCATCACCACCAATAGGCATCTCTCGCGCACACTACGATCGTAAAACATCCACAAATTAAATCTAAAACAAATAATATAAAATACAATGATATAAAATAAAATAATACAACAAAAATTTATTAACACATAATATTATTTTAAGATGATGCACATTATATTAACTATTCAATTTATGTTATACGTATCCACCGTTTTTTTGGTACTTAGTGCCAATTTTACTTCAACCATTTAGATGTTGATTTGATATACGAGTATATTATAATATAATACATTTACGAAAAATCAATATGTATCTAAAAAAAATGTTCTAACATATTCTATGTATTTGTACACTCATCTAAGTAGACACGAAAATGTAATTTTAAAATTTGGTTTCATTATCGATACAAATGGATTACTTTTGTTCGTAGATGTTTATGTTCGTCAACTAATGATATTGTAATAAAGCTTTCCAAGAACAGTTTTTTCTTTACATTAAATAAAGATTAATTTGTCGTTTGCCAAGAAATGAAACAATAAGTTGATGAAATTCTTTATAGCGTTGTTTTTTGTGTGTCTTATAGATGCTTCTGTTTTATTATTTACAAAATTACACTTTCTTACCTTTGACAAGTTTTAATAACAAGTATAATGTGGTTTATTTGTATAAAATGGACGACTTTTGTGGCAGAGAAGCAAGAATTCGATTCCCTGCGATATCAAAGTGATTGTCATACTGTCTTTGGTCTGGTGTAGAATTAACGTGACAATAAAATGGCGATTGATTAGCTTCCTATTATATGTCATGAGAATCAATGTAATAGCTTTAACATCGATTTGGCTCGCCCTCTAATGATGAAAAACCGATTTAAAAAAAATGGTGTATTCTGTCAAAAGAAAGAAAAAAAGAATGCGGCAGGCTAAGAATAAGGCAGACGAGTGAATTATTTTAAAGTTTTACTTATTAAATTGGTGAAAACATCTTTTTAATAGAAGTTTTATTGGAATGACGTGATTTACATTGCTAGACCATGATCAAATGCCCTAGTGCCAATTTGTTAATGCTATTTATCGTTGTAGAATACCACTACGATGTTACCACCTAAAGTTTTTCATAATTTATTACATAATATCAGTGAAATTGTCAGGATAGCTGTTTCGCCAACCAATGTTGACATCATCATCAATCAAATCAGTTGCAACAATTTCACATACGTTAAATAAATAAAATGTGTATTACAACAGATAATTAGTACAGTGTATTAAATAGTTAATAATCTTCGTCTCTATTGAGCTACAATTAATCTTTGAATTGATAACCCGCAATGGGTAAAATCCAATATTCGTCTACAAGTATTTGTATACATTCAAAATGTTGTAAAACAAAAACTGGTCCTAATATAGCATATAAATTGGAGTGACATCTCCAGGCGTTATCTAGCAATGCGATAATGGCGGTAGCCTTTCACATTGCGTTAAAAAGATCTTCTGCTTAATGCTTAAAATCCAATCTTCATAGATAGCGCTAGTGTGTAGACTGAAACTACCATGTAAAGGGTGGTGTTACAGATCAACATATACACAACTTCCAAAAATTTGTCAGACATGGTGGTCATATGAAAAGGTGGAATGGGGAATGTTGTATTACATAAAGCGTGCGCTTAACCCAACCAATGACAGGTCATAAGTCCTGTAAACACCTCGACTACCAGATTCTGTTCCCAGTTTGCATCTTCGTCTCTATTGAGATACAATTAATCGTTGTATTAAATAGTTAACTATACTTATTTTTGTGAGTTTTGCATCATTTTTAAGGAAACGATTTTTTTGTATTTTTCTTTTGAATATTTGTACTGAATAGTAAATTGAAACGAGTTATTGTAGATCAGATAAAAAATGTCTCGAATAAAAGAAGTAGAGAAATTATTGTATTGTTATATTATATCCTGGTGTGCGTGTTTCAATAAAATAAATACATAATGTGACTATTCAGATAAGCGAACAAAAGTCTTCGAGGGTTACTGAACATCAAAGAAAGTAAATAACAGAGAGCAAAAACATATATAGTTAAGGGTTGAAAGGATGGAAATTTCGAAGCCATAAACAACACCTGTCTTTCTGGCAATTTAACAATATTCCAGATTCAAGAAAAAGTTCTTACTTAGAAAGCTTTTTGTATAATATATTCCGATCTTTTGTAGGCTTCCATATCGAAGGGTTTTGGCAAAATTGGGGTTGCTAATGTAACATGATTGTGCATATTTCTAGGCAAAGTGATAAAAAATATAAACTTATAAATTATCATGATTTAATTGTATCTCAATAGAGACGAAGATGCAAATTGGAAACTGAATATGGTTGATCAAGGTGTTTACAGGACTTATGACCTGTCATTGGTTGGGTTAAGCGCACGCTTTATGTAATTACAACATTCCCCATTCCACCTTTCTTTATGACAAATTTTTGGAAGTTGTATAAATGTTAAAGTCCTATGCCAGATTTCACCTGTCAGTTTCAATATCCCATCTATGAAGATTTCGATAACATATGTTAATCTTTTTAAGATTACTCTATACATAATCTACATACTAACGCCATCTATGGAGATTTATGTTTATTAAGCATTAAGCAGAACATCTTTTTAACTCAATGTGAACCCCGCGATTAGCGCATTGTTAGAAGCCGCCTGGAGATGTCACACTCCTATCTATATGCCAAACAATAGACCAGATATGATTTCAATATTTTTTGTGAATGTATACTTGTACTTGTATACATTCCCAAAAAATATTATAAATTACCTATCATTTACTGAATTGTATTTGTAGCGATTTTTTCGTAAATTCAAGATTATTTATCTTCTTAAATAGTTCTGCTTCCTCTAAACAGTTGAAAAGGATTATTATTAACAACATAAAAACAAAACATTAATGGTAATAATTTATTCTGACAATCAAATGATTTTACTGAAATCTCTTGATGGAAGTTCATTTCAAATAATAATAGAATAAAACAATGGTTTTAAACTTCTTCCACTTTTGTCCCGATCATCTCCTCTTTCACTCCGCTCGGTCCTCGGCAATTCTCTTCAATTCCGCATAAGAAGTGCAACCCATATCTCGGCAAATTTGGTCTAGGTACTCCTGGCGAGGTCGTCCTCTGCCAATCGATCCCTCGACCAGCAAATATAGTAGAGATTTAAACATTATTTATTCACTTTTACGTTCATCCTCAAAAAAAAAAAACAATCATAATATATAAACATTTTAAATATAAGTATTAGATACGGCGTTTTATTTCCAAATCTCGAAACAACGTACTTTTTTTGTTGATAAAAGCGGATTGCCTCAGGCAACTAAAATCTACGAATGTACGTTTAAAACACGTAAATTGAGCTTTTTGAGCATTAATGTATCACGTGATTACAAAGTACTCTCTATTATTCACAGAACGTAAATTGCAAACGTGATTTGTGAAATAAAAGATGCAAAAAATATACAATGCAAACCATTCTTCAGATATTATTATGAAAAATGTATTTTACCATTATTTCAAAGATAACTTACTTACTTCACTATACATAGGGTTAGGGTTAAATGGATGGTTAGGGTCGTGGGGGGACATATAGTGCTGGAAGGTGTGTGTACCAGTTAATGCCATGAAATGCCATAGTTGCATAACATCAGCAATACTACCATCTAGTCCGACTCTCTGACGCAGAACTATATGTCACCGTTGGATTGATGATGATGTTATAATTACGCAGCTTTGTGTTTATGGACAAAAGCTTGGACCTCAGGAACATCTGAGGACGGAGGCTGCAGCACGTAGACCCTTCTGAACTGTTAATAATTTCGCATGAATATCATCAGTTTTCGTCATGAATGTTCGTCGTACCGAGATAAGTAAACACTCTCATTTGCTTCTCCATGCAGATAAAAAGCTTTCCAAAGCGGTAAGGATTACCAAATTAGAATACCATCAAATCTTCATAGATGGCGCTAGTGTGTAGATTGAAACTACCATGTAAAGGGTGGTGTTACAGATAAACATATATACAACTTCCAAAATTTTTTCAGACATGGTGGTCATAAGAAAAGTTGGAATGGGGAATGTTGTATTACATAAAGCGTGCGCTTAACCCAACAAATGACAGGTTATAAGTCTTGTAAACACATCGATCACCATATTCTGTTACCAATTTGCATCTTTGTCTCTATTGAGATACAATTAATCCTTGAATTGATAACCCGCAATGGGTAAAATCCAGTATTCGTCTACAAGTATTTGTATACATTCAAAATGTTGTATAATATTTTAAATAAAATATTCTAATCATGTATACGTAGATGTGATGTTTCGGCGTAGTTGTGACCGTTTTGTTATATACCTTTTTTATTATTATTTTTAACTCTTTGAAATGTTTGTTAACCTTAATTTTGTTTCATACTGTCGTATTCTAATTATTCTATTCATTTAAATTTGTTGTAGCGTGTATTATAATTAATGTGACTAGACGTCCTGTTTTAACCGGGACTGTCCCATTTTCAGGCAGCCTGTCCCGGTGTTCCCGAAAACAGCTTCGAAAAAAGAAAGAAACTCGCAGTAATTTTTTTTAATTTTAAAAAATAAGCGCGCAAATAAGCATTCTGGCGGTAGAATCTGGTACTGGCAGTTGAAGACGTGGGCATGCGCAGTAAAATAAAACAGTATTTTCATTGCGATTGCGCATAAAAACTCATAATGTATTTGACCATACATAAAACGTTCACAGAATTGAAGTGATTAAAATTTCTTGTGTGTACCCTTAGATTTCAAAATGATAATTTTGGCAATTTTCTCGAAAACATCGCTATACGATATATCGTATAAGTTGTCCAAATTTATTGTTATTTTTAAGCACCTACCTTTTTTCGGTGCCCCGGTTTGGAGGAAAAATAAATGGTCACGTTAATTATAATAAGCATTACTTTTTTATTTCATTTTTGATTTATTTTGTGGATGTTTTACGATCGAAGTGTATGCGGGAGATGCCTATTGGTGGCGATGCGGTTCGCAACCCATCACACCGCGTCTCCCGCGGGGCGAAAAGAGAAGGATGTAGTGCCGCATCGGTTAAAGTGTGACAGTCCATTCTTTCTGCCTACCCTTTCGGGGATGGTTAGTTAGTTAGTTAGTCGTGTTTTCATTTTTTTATATATGTATTAAAATCGTTGTATGTTACCTTAATAAATAAATAAATATGTGGTTTGTTTTATTAATAATTTATCACGTGTCTTAGCTGTCTTAATTCAAAGAGCTTGATGAATGGTTTCCTAGAAACTAGAGTTCTGAAGTAACTTATTACTTTTAAGAAACAAAGCTGGCGAGTCTTACCAATCGCGTAAGACTTGTTTGATATTTTACTCTCGGTTAAAAGTAAACATCTCGAACGAAAACTGTCAGCATGCTTCACAAGTATTACGGGCGTCCTTGCTAGAAATACGTTCGATAAGCTAAAGTAAACTTCATAATTTTCAAGATCATGATATTGGAGTGTACACAGAAAAGATATTTATAAACCCATCAAATATAATAAGCATTTTTAAGAAAGATTAAAATAAAACTATTTTATGTAGGATATTTTTTTTAAAGGTAGGTACATATACAATACATATTCAAAATGAAAAAAAAAACACATTCAAACAATGTGTATGTCTATGATATTGACTTAATTGATTAGATAATTTTATGCCATTATTGTTTAAATATGATTTCGGGCATATGAGCGCCACGGCTAGCTCTAATGAAGCACAATCGTGAAGTCCAATTTTCGACAATTGTTGTCTTTGTGGATGCGTATTATCCACTTAAGTGTACGTGGTGTGAAAACGATTCACGGTCTTCTGAACAACTTGCTCGGATGGACGATTATGTCGACCGTAAAATAGACGTAGTGCACGTAGAACCATGATTTTCAAAATAATTTTGCACAATTTGCAAGCGCTGTTCTGACGTCAGTCTATTCATGGTAAAATGGCAAAACGTTCTGACTACAACTCAACTGTCAAATTGACAGTCTGTAGAAACAATTTTGCCAGTTTAAAAACCAAACCTCTAAAAAAACACTCTATATAATAAATGAGATTGGTAAAATAAATTTATGTTATATTGTTTATACATTTTTCGAGTCTTATTAGACAATACCTTGCAACGATTTGTTATTTATTAAAGATTTTTTAAAACATCACATCGTCTCCCCGAAGGGGGGCAGAAAGAATTGACCGCCACACTGTTATTTTCTGACACACTTCTCTCGATTCCTCAGCATTCATATATCGTGTCATCGAATACAAAATTGCTTATAATTATTAAAGTGTTTAAAGAGGAAAATTTTTTTTTTCATAAATAAGCAACCATCGGTCTATCAGATTATTAATTAATTTAACATAATTAGGATTATGTCAAAATAAATAATAAGTACAATATCTTCTTTTTATTTTCAGATAAAGTTTTCATACTCTATTTTATTAAATTACTCATAAATCGCAGCCTGAAATTAAAAGGTTGACAAGCAACATGAGTGTGATGACGTCACAAAATATTTAAATTGTAAATTATTCCGTCGGTATTATAGTAACAATGCTAAAAACTTTGAACATTTGTAACAAATGATTTGGTATTCGGTAAAAAATCGAATGAGTGAAACATGAAAAATGTGCTTAAAAAAAAACAATTATTTTGAATGCTGAGTGTTCAAATTGATGTCCCTAGCTGTTACCCACATGCAAATTACTATAATCGATTCGGGACCAAGTGACACGGAAAATCGATTCCTGACACCCGGCTCAGTATTATCACAAGTAATGCCTCAATTTCTAGTAACATAAACACATTTCGCACGTGGGCCGTTCCTTACTTAATGACATCCTTTGACAGCTGTCGAAATTTGAAAGGTCTGAGTATTAATTGACAAGCCCTGCGCCACTTACTCGCGTCCTGTAATGTATTCAACTAATAAGTGAGTTCAAGTCTATGTTCCAACACATCCAACTACGTCATCATTTTCTCAATTGTCAAAGGACTTTCGATTTATAGTATTATACATTTAAAACGTACGAGAATTCATATATATAATTATTTCGTTCACTAGAACGAAGGCTAAATGCGGACGCTGAGGATGATAGCAGGAAAGACTCCGAGATAGGGTGAGGAACACGGTTATCCACGAAATCTGCAAGGTGGAAGATATCGTGAGGTGGGGCAGACAACGCAGAAGATATTGGAATGCGCACGTGCAGAGGATGGATCCCACCAGAATCCCACACAGATTCCTGCCGGCTACCGCCCCCCCCCCGGAAGCCCACGTAATAAGAAGATGACAGCAAGCTGCCGAAACTAGTAGAACATAAGCACAAGTGAAAGCACACTAAATACATAATAATAAATGAATTTATACATAATGATAAATGAATAGGAATACAGCAATCCGAGAAATCTGCGGGGTCGAAGATGTGGTCAGATGGGGACGTCAAAGACGGCGATACTGGCATCAACACGTAGAAAGGATGAGCTCAAATAGGATACTATACGTGGCTCTTCATGGAACGCCAAACGGACAACGCCGACCAGGAAGGCCCCCGAAACGGTGGAGAGAAGGCTGGAGTTCAGCGTCTCAAGAGGACCCGCCTGAAATAACAGACTCCTGGGTCTACCAAAAGTGAAGAAGAAGAAAAAGAATTTTGTATAATTTTTTTTACTGTTATATGAAATAATTGTTTTTGTATCACAATTGTATCTTATTTCACGCGACAGCTGTTTCATCAACCTATGTTGTTATCAATAATATATCAAATGTCAAATTTTCGTGATTTTTCGAATTATGTTTTTCGAAAATTTGACATTCGTTACATTATTGTAACACCTGATGATGTGAACATTGTTTAATGAAACAGCTGTCGCGTAAAATAAAATACAATTGTGATACAAAAACAAAGTTATATAATTTAACAGTTTGAAATGTTAAGGTATCATAGTGTTTCGGCCAAAACTATGGACTATTTTTTTGTTTTTTGTTTTCATTATCAAATAGATGGAGGTTCAGCTGGGAGTCGACCTCCCAAGAGAGGCCAGCCTAATTTCAGGAACAGACCAAAGGACTAAACGAAGAAGAAGAAGAAGAATATTTTTTTTTTCATGAAGCTTTAAACTGCCCTGCGATTCATCTCATACATTATTTAGGTTTGGCATTCAATGTATTAATAAAAAAAATGGTGAATAATTGAAATATTCGCATCTTGAATAACATAGAAGTTTGAATCAATAGGAGCAAGAAGATCTCATCTTAAATTCTCCGTTCAATAATCTTATTTATACACAGCGTTCATAATAAATTTGAATTAACTATTGACACAGATTCATATTTCTTAACACACTGAATGACTGATATCTACCTCTGAATTAATTTGCAATAACCCAAATTCAATAAGAAATTCAATATCTTGATCTCGAGCAGCGTGCTGATATTACTAATATTCATACAATTAAATAGTCCATTGTTTTGGCTGAAACTCTATGATACATACGACGAGTACTTCAACATTATTACTGTTAAAATTTAAGTATAACTAACTAACTAACCATGACGCCGTCTCCCCGAAGGGGTAGGCAGAAGGAATGGACTGCCACACTTTTCTTTCCTGACATATTTCTCTCGCTTCCTCAACATTCATACATGGTGTAATGCACGCGCGTCGATTTCTCTGACTCCTCACATGGCCGACATTCAATATTTGATTTATTTGATCTGCCACGTTTTCCTCGGTATTCCTCTATTTCTGGTTCCAATTAACATATAATTTTTTTACCATTCTTTCTTCATTCATTCTTTCCATATGTCCAAACCATATTAATGATCCTTTCATTATTTTGTTCATGACACCATCATTCGCACCGCATTCACTTTTATATTTTCATTCGACACTCTATCATACGCAGAGTATCTACACATTCGTCTAAGAGATCTCATTTCTACTGCATTTATTCTACTTTCATCCTTTTTTTGCCAGTAGAAGAACACCATTGTGCACTGCCATTCTAGCTTTTTTGGATAGGTTTTTGTTTGCGATGACAACTTTAAGTGCACCATTCACTTTGTTGCCTGCCCCAACCCTTCTTTCAATATCCCTCTCCACTCTCCCATCTCTTGTAAACATACTACCTAAATACACGAACTCAACTACTCGCTCCAAATTTTCAAAACAAAAACATTTTTTTTACTGTTTTAATATCACAATTTCTATTTATTCACTGAGAGTGTCGTGACAGCTATTTCGCCAACCGATGCTGGCATCATCAGATGTTACAATAAATAATAAATTTATTGTAACACCCGATGATGCCAACATCGGCTGGCGAAACAGCTGTCGCAATACTCTCAGTGAATAAAAAGAAATTGTGATATAACGAGTATAACAGTGTTTCAAATTTTTAACCGTAATTCATACAATTGATTGATGAATTCGTTTGAAATTATCTAGACATTTATATGTATGCAGCCTTATATTTTTCGGTAAAAATGCCCTTAACAGATTTTTTTTGTTCCAGCTTAAGATTTTTTTTTTTGAAAAACCAAGATTTATAAAAATAAATATACACTAATATGTTTCAGAGCTGTAGGCAGAGCAATAATATTTTTGCTCTGTAAACGCATTGCTTAGTATGTGGATGATTAATCATACGAAACCGGTCGGTGGTTATAAAAACAAGCAAACTGACTTGAAAATGAATATTTGAGTAGTCCATTGTTTTGGCAGAAACACTATGATAACTTAACATTTAAGACTGTTAAATTAAATAACTTTATTTTAAAATAAAATACAATTGTGATATAAAAAGTTAAAACATTTTAGTGTTTCAATTACTTGTATAAACGTGTCACTACAAATTTAGTGCTTTTTTTTCCAAGTTGTATACATTATATGGAGACGACCTCCGTGGCAGAGTGGCAAGAGCTATGACAGTCACATCAAAGGTTCCGGGTTCAATTCCCGGCGATGAGAGTGTGATTTTCGCACTGTCTTCGGTCTGATTGTCGTTTCTGAGGTCGATTAACTTATTAATAACTAAAAATTTGTACACAGTAATTGATTTTAAATAAGCTGCAGTCAAGAAATGTGGTAAGCAACGGGAAACTATAACAATAAAGGCCCAAGTGGCACCCTAAGAACCAGCAAAAATGGTAACTTCGCTGCAAACTAATCCCTTAATATTATATTACCAAAATAATATTTGTTAACGTTTTTATATTTTGAAACAAATAAATTGAATAATCCATTGTTTTGGCCGAAACACTATAATACTTCAACAGTATTAAATAATGAAAACAAAAAAAAAATGGTACAAAATTTCTTTATTATTATTTATTATATTTAGTGTACTTCCACTTGTGTTTATCGTCGACCGGTTTTGGCAGCTTGCTGCCATCGTCTTGTCTGTGGCACCTTCTGGTCTATGGCAGCAAGCTGCCGAAACCGATCGACGATAAACACAAATGGAAGCATGCTAAATATATAATTTTTGTTTTCATTATTTAAAATGAACTTTTACCAAGAAATTTTAATTAAAAATAATAATTTTTTCAACATTATTAACTGTTAAATTTACATCGTTATAATATAAAATATTTTTTTACACACTTAATAAGAATGTCGCGACAGCTGTTTCGCCAAACGATTTTTTCATCACCACCATACAAGTTGTTTGTTTCACCACCACCAATTAAGTTTATTATAACACCCGATGATGCCAACACTTGTTGGCGAAACAGGTGTCGCGACATTCTCAATAAGTGAATAATAATAAAATGTTATATTATAACAGTGTAGTAAATTTAACAGTTAACTGTAGTTAATTTAACAGTACTTACTTAGGTAGATGTCAGTTGGTACTATTATTTCAGTTTACAAGGGAAAAGGAAAGATAATCGCATCTGATCTTGATGGCAAACTTATCCAGTATCCGGTACGTTTCAAAGTTAGAGATAGCCGGGTCGTTGTGTATTATAATAATGGCTTCCTTCCTCAGAAACAATGAATAAAGAGTACTGTTAGAGGGTACTTTACTAGTTACATTTGTAGCCCCTTGGCAAGGACGGGGGATCATTACCCGGGCTATTGCGAGCGGTTTCCTCAAACAGAGATCAGTGTTACGTTTAACTTCGAGATGACATGGTACATTTTCTTTTCATTAGCTTGTGAATGAGACTGCCTTTTGTTTAGTTTAAAATAAATAGAGGTCAAAATAATCCTTTAATCGTTAAAATGCTTTTTTGTTAACCTATTCGCATAGGTAGCCGTCATATTACGTGTAAGATTTCCTAACCATTAACACTGGTAGCCGTGATATATCGTTTTGCGACTTTGCAGTACTCTTAGTGGCATTTATTGTAAGAATTTATAACCATAAATTACTACAATACTTACCTACGTCTATTCTTTACAGAAATCTGTAAAGATAATTATTAAAATTTGTTTAACTTCGTCATAATTACGGTTTACACGTGCACTGTTCGTATATCACATCCGCGAAGTATCCCATCGGCCACCATTATACTATATTCGTTTGTTCTGCTTCACGCGCGCATTTGATTTTCGACGTTTTGTTGTATTATTATCTGTTATTTATTATTAATTGTGATAAATTTTAACTCTGAATATTTTTTTATCAATATCTATTATTTTTGTGTGGTACAGAAAACAAAGAGTGATTTATATATGTGTTAATATATTATATAAAATACTTTTATATTCATCATCTGATAGCTAAAAGATAACCAAACAAATATTATATGCGAAAATAACCCTGGTAAGTACATTTATCATTCAAATATAAGTTTTTAACAAAAAAATTGGTTATAAATATTCGTGCCGTATTTAACGGTACGATTCGTATTTGACCGAGCCATAATGAAAGGGTTAAAATCTTTTAAGATCTAAATTTTGTTCCATATTCATCTTTTTTGTTGTTGTATGCAACAGGTCGTTTGAACCCAATTACTGCATGCAATTTATTTTAGCTATTATATTGATTCTCATGACATGTGATAGGTACTAAATCTATCGCCATTTTATTGTCACGTGAATTCTACGCTAGACCAAAGACAGTGTTACAATCACACTTCGTCACTTCACTTTACCCACGTTATTTATTTTGATATAAGGTGTTATTCTTCTTCTTTATCTTTTTCTGCTTCGTGTCAATGGCAAGCTAGTTTCGTAAGGAGAGTCCTAATAGGGTCTCATTTCTTCTATTTATCTTGCCATTTTCGTGGAAGGTTTAGCCGACTTCACATCACTTACACCACTCTTTCTTGCCCGAGGCGAATATTAAATAAATTATTAATATTCTTGTACATGTTGTTAGGTAATAAAAATAAAGTAGTAATCGTCTGCTAGATACACTAATTTTAGACATCAGAGAGCATAAACTTTTACGTCATGACAGAGAAGAAGATTCTGGAGGGACCACATCAAGAGAATGTATCCAGTGCAGATTCCCAAGACTGATTGATGATTGATGCATAAAGATTTAGGGCCGTCGATCACCCTGATCATCTTCATTACAGGAAAAAAGTTGATATCCTGCATAAACAGATCGCAAGATCTACAATAATAAGAAAGAGAAGACGAGAGCATAGGTACTGTATTTTTTCTTCTATTTCTTCTATATACGCCATACTTTGTGTTGTTATAATGGTTTATCCCTCTTTTTCTTTTTTATATACTTTGTATATACAACACTTATAATATATTTTAAAAATAATTACATAGACATGTTTCGGACAAACAGTCCTTCTTCAGTGATACATATTTTAAAGACATATTTTTAAAAATATTATAAAATTGTTTACATGTCTGACAGATGTTATAAAGATTTTAAAATATAACATGTCAGATCATGTAAATAATTTTATATTATTTTTAAAAATGTATCCTTATAATATGTATCACTGAATAAGGACTGTTTATCCGAAACATGTCTATGTAATTTAATTTTGTTTAATATAAGTGTTATATATACAAAGTATTTAAAAAAGAAAAAGAGAAAAAATGTATTTTTTATTATTTAGTAAAAGGTCGAAAAAAAAATCACAATAGAATAAATTCTGACAAAAATACGTTATTTGAAATACCCTTTTATTATGAAATACATTCATTGCTTTGATTTTATTAATGTGATTAATTTATCTGTTGGTGTGCACTGACCAAAATATATTTGAAATGAACAATAAATATCGGTTCAGCGAAATTCATTATGACATTAATACAATCAGTAATTCTAACCAGATGCCAGATGTTCAATTACCAAAAACAGGAACATTTCAACTTATTTAAAAATAATGATTAAATAAAACGATGTTTTTTAACTACATCCAATTTAGTCTTTATTTCGACAGCGACCTGTTTCGCCAGGCTTGCTGGCATCGACAGTCTGGTGACACTATTGTAAACTTGGTCCTTTATACATACAGATCAGGGGTGGTAAACATGATTCTATACAAAAATAATCTTCAAATATTTATGTAAAATTTACTGAATTTAAATATTGGTATTACAGGTATTCAAGGAGGTTCATATTTAATACAA
The DNA here is from genome assembly GCA_022606425.2 of Lepidostoma basale. Classification (NCBI taxonomy): domain Eukaryota; kingdom Metazoa; phylum Arthropoda; class Insecta; order Trichoptera; family Lepidostomatidae; genus Lepidostoma; species Lepidostoma basale. The sequence goes on from JAHDVF020000994.1 coordinate 123,938, forward strand.
TGGGTTTTAAATTTTATTTTCTCTTACATATTCATATATAATGCTTGAAAAAATGGTTATTTTGTTTTTATAATTACTGAATTTCATTAAATTAATTAAATTAAATTCAGTATTTCAGTAAAATCATTTGATTATCTTATTTAAAATAATAATAAATAAATGAAACGCTAACATAATTATATTGACTTTATTTCGACAGCGACCGGTTTCACCAGGCTAGCAGGGATTGACAGACTGGTGAAATTGCCGTTTTACACTGGTTACACTGTCTAAATGTACACCAGTCTGTCGATGCCAGCTAGCCTGGCAGAACCGGTTGCTGTCTACATAAAGACAAAAAGTGGAATATTTGTTAAATTCATAAGTTAAATAGATGAATATTTCGGTACCTATTTGGCAAAAGGTCCCAACTGCTTTTTTTATGAATAATTTCAAAAATGTTATTTTTGTTCCAAATTGTTTATTTCAAATGTCAATTTACGTAGCATAACGTTATCTACAAGATATATCAGTAACTAAATAAATAAAATTGAATGCAATTGTACATAAAAAAAATACATTAATAAAATGTAATAAAAAAAAGTACAGCTCTAACGTTATGTCAAAACACAAAGTGTGCAAAAATGATACTGATGGCATATTTAACTCAATTTCACAAAAAACGCATCTTGGACCTTTTACCAAATAAGTACCGATTTGTTAAATTAAGCTCGTTTTTGACGTTGTTTGTCAAACCCTTTTTCTTTAAAGTATCTATTAGATGAATTGCGAATTCGGTTAACAAGTTTTCCATTTAAAAACTTCAAGGAACAGAAAACGGAACAAGGGAATGAGTAAAGGGATGAATTGTCAAAGTTCGATGATCTACCCAGAACAAAAAAACTTCAAATATTTGCCAATTATCTGAGTCCCTAAAAACTCAGTGTTTTCATGTAATTTATGCAGCAAAAAGAAACGAAAAATTCTTCAAGTCAACTCGTTTCAATGACAATAACAACAATAAAAGAAAAGCAAGAAAGGTTAGTGCTAGGAACAAAATAAATGGTACTTTCAAATCATCACAGCAAATAGAAGTACGAGTATATCCAATGAAACAAAGATGGCTATTGAAGTGAAGCTTTATCATCATCATCATCAACAGCCGTCTGTCATCCACTGCTAAATGTAGGCCTCTCCCAAAGCACGCCACAGCCCCCCTATCCATTGCCACTCCCATCCATCCATGTCCAGCAATCCTCTTCAGATCGTCGGTCCAGCGGGCAGGAGGACGTCCAACTCTACGGAATCCTGTACGCGGTCTCAACTCCAGAACCCGTCTTCCCCATCGGCTGTCGGTTCTCCGACAAATATGGCCAGCCCACTGCCACTTCAGTCCGCCTATCCGTAGAGCCACTCCTGTCCCTCGAGGTCCCTCAAGGTTATTCCAAACATGGCTCTTTTCATGTCGCACCTTGAATCTGTAGACTAGACCTTTTGTTAATGTCCACGTCTCGGCTCCGTTCGTCATGACTGGCAAGACGCACTGGTTGAAGACTTTAGGTTTGAGGCATTGTGGTATTTTGGAAGTGAGAACATGACGTAATTTCCCAAAGGCCGCCCAACCCAACAGAATTCTTCGGTCAGTTTCTTTTTCGAAATTTTTTCGTCCTAATTGTATGATTTGGCCAAGATATGTGTATTCTTGTACCACTTCGAGAGCCTACCCATGGCCGACGCACCCCTGACGGTTACTGATCTCGGGATAATATATGTTCATTATACATGACTTTCGTCTTGTCCAAATTCATCCCGAGACCCACTCGTCTGGATGCAGTGTTCAGTTCATCTAGCGTGCCTTGTAGCTCCCCCACAGATTCCGCCAGAATGACAATGTCATCCGCAAAACGAAGGTGAAAAATGTAATATAAAATGTATTAAATGTATAATATATATTCACCAATTATGTGAAGCTTGGAGCTGTCAAAATAAGAATTAATGTAGGATAAATAAGAACACCGAGAAGAATGTGCGGAAAAATGTTATATGATAGAATATCGAACAACCAAATAAGGAAGAAATGTAAGGCAGATGTAAGAATCATAAATAAAATTAAAAAAGGATCTCTTATATGGAATGAATGGACTAGAGAAGAATGGTTAAAATGCTGTACACAAGCAGAGATAGCACTTTTTCTTAAGCTGAATGAAACGTGTTATTTAGCTTACAAACTCCGAAATTTGTAAATGGATTCCCATCTCTACTAAATCAGTGATTCAGATAAATTAAACTGATTCGAGTTTGTTAAACTAGACTTATTCGTTCGTCTCCGATTTAGCGAATTCTCTTTAATCTCATTTGGAGTCTTCAAGGGGTAAAAACGCAACCAACACATACAAAGTTACTTCTAGTATGTGCGGTTGGAAGCTTTAGGAACTTTAATTCGAGCTTTAGCAAGATAACTAGCTTCCCTGAAAATGTATAATCTAAACGTAATCATAATATTTTTTTATTGTAGAACATTTGGTTGACTGTTAAAATTGAACCAGAGTAATATTATCATGATACAATATGTTTATTTAATCTTCATGAAATTATTATCAGTTGATTGTAACACGGAAATTTGAACAGTGAAGCATGGAACTGGCAAAAGAAGGATGAAATCTGTATATGATAGAGTGACAAATGCAAGTATAAGAAGTGAATGTGGTGCGAATGAAAGTGTTATGAACAAAATAAGGAAAGGGTCATTGAGATGGTTTAGACACATGTAAAGAATGAGTGAAGACAGAATGGTAAAGAAGGTATATGTAAACGGCCTGAACGGAGATAGAAATAAAGGAAGGCCGAGGAAAACGTGGCACGATCAAATCAATCAAATATTGAATGTCGGTCACGTGAGGAGTCGGAGAAATCGACGTGGGTGCATGAGAATATTTATTAATGTAGAGGAAGCGAGAGAAGTATGTCAGGACAGAACAGTGTGGCGTTCCAATTTTTTCTGCCTACCCCTCCGGAGAGACGGAGTGATGGTTAGTTAGTTAGTGATTGTAACACCTTATGATGCAAATATTAATGTACATATAATTTTTTGATATTATAAGGGTTTCATATTCAACTGTAAAAAACGAAAAACTTATTGTAACACCCGATGATGTCAACATTAGTTTGTGAAACAGCTGTGGCGAAAAACAATAAAACATGTGATACCATAACAGCATTTAAATTTTAACAGTTAATAATGTTGCAGTATCATATTGTTTCGGCCAAAACAAGAATTATTAATTTATATTGTTTCTGCCAAATGAATGGACTATTAAGGCAATACATGACACTTATTTTTTTTTAACTGATAGAAATCGAATATTTCTAATACAAACTTTTTTAATTAGATGAAACATTTAAACAAAAAACGTGTTTTCAGTTTTAGTCAAAAAGATTTAATCAATCAAGTTAATTGATCATGCAAAAATACAGCCGGCATGTCAAAAACAATTAATTAGAATTTATTTTTAGAGTTATTCGACTGTTTCCTCGAAAGATTAAAGAAAATGATTGTTTTGTGAATTAGAGCAATTATTATCTCGCCATCAAACTTTTTCAATTAGACTCTTAATACGAGTAAACTTATTTAAAGGCTCATGGTTAATAATTCGTTAAAGCTGGGAACTTCTTATTAACTCTATATAATCAATCATTATTGTTATCTTTGCTCGATGGTTAATTCATTGAACAGTAGTGATTCTGGGAAATTGATGTATGTGATAAAAGTAGGCACACCAGATTAAATAAATACATGTATTGTTTATGTATTTAATATTGATGTAGATGTCGGTTTTCTAGATGTATTTTCAATTCAATTCAATTTATTTAAAAAAAAATCATAAAAATTTCAGTATGATTACAAAATCGCTTATGACTATAGAATACAAAAATAAACAATTTTAAACACAAAGAAGATACAACTGTGAAATTTAGAAAAGGCTTAATACAACATAATCAATAAACATAAACACAAAAACACAAGATAATTAAATTTTTTAGAAAAATTCTTCCTCTTCTTCTTTTTCACTTTTGGTAGAGTCAAGAGTCTGTTATTTCAGGCGGGTCCTCTTGAGACACTGAACTCCAGCTTTCCCTTCACCGTTTCGGGGGTCTTCCTGGTCGGCGTTGTCCGTTTGACGTTCCCTGGAGAGCTATGTGTGGTATCCTATTTGAGCTCATCCTTTCTACATGTTGGTGCCAGTATCGCCGTCTTTGACGTCCCCATCTGACCACATCTTCGACCTCTCAGATTTCTCTGATTGCTGTATTCCTAACTCGATCACGTAGGGTCTTGCCAGCTATAGCGCGGAGTGTTTTCATCTCGGTTGTCCTGAGCATGCTCATTGTCTTGACAGTGTCTGCCCTCGATTCAATGCCATATGTGAGGATTGCTCGCGCACAGGTCTTATAAATGCGTACCTTGCTGTCAGTCCTCATGTCCTTGTTTCTCTATATGACATCTTTCAGGCAACCTGCAGCCGCTGCAGCCTTATCTACCTGTGACCTTTATTCTCTGGGGAGGTCATTAAAGCTGGTTACTTCGCTTCCGAGATATCTGAATAGGCAAATTAGAAAAATTAAGCAAACAGAAACAATAAGAAGAATAAGAGAAGCAAATATCAATTTTATACATTATATAAGAGATAGATGCTTTCTGAGGGTAGCCTCACTATCGTGGAAGATGTCCATATCCGAAGAGATGCGGTTTAGAAGGATTATTGCCCTGACCACGGGCATTACCTTAGGTAGATTGGTTCTACACAGTGGCAGGTAAAATGATCTATGTTGCCATTGTTGCAGATAATTGTCAGGGACAAACAAAGTCAAGTCATTCAAAATATCAGAGTTATGTATTCAAATCATATTTTATGGGAGTGAGACATTTCGTAGTGCAACATTTGATAATATTAATAGTAAGACAAAAAATGTCGCTTCTACAAAATAAAATAATTTTTTTTCGGCAGAGTGATTCTAATACTGCCATTGGCCTGATATATTTTTCACGCGACAATAAAACTACCTATTACATATCAAATTAGTTACCTATTACATGTCATGAGAATCAGTAGTTTAAAAATGTAATTGGTTTCAAACTACCTGTTGTAGGTATGTTATACTAAAAATCACAAAAAATATCAGCTATTGAAAAATGTTTTTTTTTTAATTATATTAAAAAATTAATTTAAATGTAGAACTTTACATTATAGTTCAACAATACGATAAATACAACTATTGATATTTGGAGTAAAGTTGACATGACTTTTAACTAGTAACGTATAAATTATTGATTTGCTAACTCTATATTGTATTATATTTTGTAAGTAATGTTATTGATTTCAGTTAATAAAAATATTAATTTATTGTTCCCAGAATATTGATAATTCGAACACATACTCGTATATAATTCCTATAAAATAAAATAAAATAACTTCTTCTTCTGTTGTATTAATGAATAAAAATTAATTTATTGTTTCTTGAACAATGATTTAAAACGCCATATTAAATAAAAATAAAATAATAAAAAACCATCACGCCGTCTCCCCGAAAGGGTAGGCAGAAAGAATGGACTGTCACACTTTAACCGATGCGGCACTCCATCCTTCTCTTTTCACCCCGCGGGAGACGCGGTTTGATGGGTTGCGAACCTCATCGCCACTAATTAATATAAATAATTAATACAAATTAAAACTGTATTATATGAGTTCTATTAAGTTTTTTTATGGAATGACTTGTTTCGCCACATTTGATTATGCTTTAGAAGGGCAAAACATGCCATTCCATAAAAAATAATAAATAATAACCAACCAGTTCAGAATCTTGTGAACTGGGCGGTTGTAATCACATTGTTGTTGTGAATGTTTAATTTTAATTTTATTTACTTTTTTATATTTTTATTTTTCAAACTTTAATGTGTAATTATTTAAAATGTGAAAAAATACACATAAAGCTTTTATAAATTATAAACAATCTTTTATTTTCATAATGCTTTTTATTTTACCTAAATAGGATGACTATTTTTAGAGATATAATTATTTTTGCAGCTTCGCGTAGGTCGCGGAATATTTGCGTGGGCAGTGAGCTACCTTTATTGTACGCGGCGCGGCGCACTGGCGTTTAAAGGTATTAATTAATTAATACGTGCTCTAAGAAGTCATCGCGAATAGAATAATTTCAATAGAAACTATCACCTTGTTTTCTCTGACTAGTAAGTAAAGGCCAACCCTTATGTATGGAAGTGAAGCTTGGAGCTCTTAAACAATAATGTTATGTATCATGACAAAAATATTCATCGGAACCAAAAATAAAATTATGGATCGGTATCTAAAAGACATGATTTTCATAAGTTTATATTCATATTTTGAATACAAACAAACAAACAAACCATCATGCCGTTTCCCCGCAGGGGTAGGCAAAGATAATGGACCGCCACACTACTCTATCCTGGCAAACCTCTCTAGATTCCTCCACATTCATACAACGAGTCATACACGCACGTCGATTTCTCCGACTTCTAACATGACCAACCTTTAAAATTTGATCAAATTGGTCATGCCATGTTTTCATCGGCCTACCTCGACTCCGTACCCCTTTTACATCATTAACGTATACTTTCTTAACCATTTTTTCTCCATCCATGCGTTCCATACGATGGATGGATGGATGGATGGATGGATGGATGGATGGATGGATGGATGGATGGATGGATGGATGGATGGATGGATGGATGGATGGATGGATGGATGGATCGATGGATGGATGGATGGATGGATGGATGGATGGATGGATGGATGGATGGATGGATGGATGGATGGATGGATGGATAGACAGTTAGATAGATAGATAGAT
>JAHDVF020000995.1:0-41886 GCA_022606425.2 Lepidostoma basale
CCGGCTCATTTTTACATTACACATAAGCTACTTTTAGTACAGATAATTTAAAAAATGGTGGATACGTGTAACATAAATTAAATAAACACAAATGTCCGGATCGTCCAAGTCAACATGTGCAACATCGAAAAAAACATTATGTGTTATTACATTATGTGCTAAATTAAAAAACAGTGGATACGTGGAACATATTAGGTGTATAAATTTATTTATAAAAGAATATCTTCAGCAAACAAGTGAAAAACAGTTGTAATTCATTCATTGTATGGAAATTTAAATTTTGCCTTATGCGCCTCTTCGGTGTCCGCCTTATGGCAATTCAAATTTTTTTTTTTTTAATTCCAGGGCCCAAAATTGATGAATCAAGGATCGGACCAAAGTTGCCGATGCAGCGTGTAAAATAACTAATGTTTAAATGGAATGGGATCGGTCATAAAACAAGGACAACGGGTGATAAGATCTTCTGGCCTGGAGTGGCGAAAGAGAAACAGCTACACAAATTCTGGCAGATCACAAGCAAGATGGTCTGATGACATTAAACGAGTGGCAGGAGGTCAATGGCGCAGAGCGGCGAGGGATACAGTTGTGGAAGTCGGGAAAGGAGGCTTTTGTAGTATTATCATCTATATTACTATTCCACGCCAGCGGACTCGCAGTGCCGAAATCACGATCGGAGAAACTTACTTTATTGGCTCTGATGTGAATTTCATGGACAACAAAATCAAGAGTTTTGTTTCTTTAATATAATGAATGTTTTCTGCAAATGTGATATAATATTGTTTATTTGATTATTAAATTTCATATAAAATATTCAAAAAATAGTTTTTCAATTACCTTAGTAATATGTATTCAAGTTTATAATTCACAGCGAATTTGCTTGGATTGAAACTTTGTTTTAAAGATATAGACACACATTTTTGCATCCATACACATGGCATTTAATCCAATAAATAAACGAATTGTTATTGAACTTTAATTGTATTTGTTGAATATATATTGGGTTTATTTATGTACTCGAATTTAGCAATAGCGAAGCGTTGCCGGGTCAGCTAGTATATTATAAAGCGGCGGCGAATGCTGCATATACCCTGGACGGCAAGAAGAACAAACCTGTCGATCGTTGACCAGCTAGGTATCAGGGTAAGACTTTCACGGGTGTGCTCTCAGAGAGTGTTAAAATATTTCGGATAGATAGCCCGGAGAGATCAGGACAACCTTGAAAAGCTCATGATCATGTGCAAAGTGGAGGGAAGACGACCACAAGGACGACCACCGAGCCTCTGGTTCGAACAAATCAGGGAGCTGACTGGTCTCTCATTAACTGCAGCCTGGATACTGACGGGTGACAGGAACGCATGGCGTGCCATGATCAATGGTTTTCTGTATGGACACGACCCCCAATCATGAGGAATACGACTGAGAGAAAGAAGATATTATAAATTAATTTTCATTTTCATTATTTTGATTCTTGAACATACCAGCGAGCCTGGCGAAACCGGTCGCTGTCGAAATACAGACAAAAGTAGAAGTAGTTAAAAAAAACACCGTTTTATGCTTAGGAAATCAAAAATATCTTTGTTTAATCCACTTAATATTAAAAAAATATTTGAAAAACACGAAATGTTTCGGAGGATATCTTCATCTTCAAGTGTAAAAATATAATAAAAACTAAAGAAAGAAAGATTAATATAAAAATGCATTTAAAATTTGATACAATAATTGAAATATAAAAAATTATTAATTTATTAATACTTATAACAAATAGCCCAGGTTAATTTTTAAATTTGAACTTTTGTATCGAATTTTAACTGCGTTTTGATATTAGTCTTTCATAACTAACTAACTAATTAACCATCACGCCGTCTCCCCGAAAGGGTAGGCAGAAAGAATGGACTGCCACACTTTAATCGATGCGGCACTCCATCCTTCTCTTTTCGCCATCGAACCTCATCGCCATATTTTTAAGAAAGTAAAAATAACTTTGTTTAATCCACTAGTTATTAAAAAAATAGTCTTTCATTGTTTAGTTTTTATTATATTTTTACATCTGAAGATGGAGGTATCCTCCGAAACATGTCGTGTTTTTTAAAATATTTTTTTAATAACTAGTGGATTAAACAAAGTTATGTTTACTTTCCTAAGTACATTACTCAGGAATTCCGCAATGTTAATGCCTTAGCTTTCAAACACCGTTTTATTTCATTATTATTTAAAATGAACTTCCATTAAGAGATTTCAGTAAAATCATTTGATTATCTTAAAAACAAAAGTCAGTTCTATCCGCAAATCATACAACACGTATTTAGGTACCTTGGCCGGACCGTTAGTTCGGCCATCGCGTGCGGGTTGTAATTTTATAATTCTTAGTTTGCATTTTAATTTGCCGGATTTACCGGAATGGCGGGGGCGCTGGGTGGGGCGCCCGGTGGGGGCGGTTTATGGCTCTCGGACGGGGTAACTTAATACCCCCGACGGTTTATACCCGGACTTATACTGCGGTGATGATTTGTCCCCGTTTTACGGCTGCGGCAATATTGCCAATTTGGCGATGGGGATGTCGGGGAAAGCCGTCGTGTGGTCGTATAAAACTTGTTATAACTTTTAAATCGTTTTTGATTACAACTTAAGAAACGATAAAATTCTTCGCATTAAAGATTCTATCAAAACACGTGTTTTTTTTATATATTGTATACGCTTTTTAATGTGACAAATAGATAATTTATTGATGATAGTAAAATTTAATAGTGTCGTTATAAGTAAAATTTTGTCAATCAAAATCTTAAAACAATATTTTAAAAATATATACGAGTATTAAAGAAAAAGAGCCTACCATACCATAAGTAAAAGCCGGGCCACACTATTTTAATCAAGCTCTCCACATCGGTCTCCACCGGCGGTTTAAAACTGTGTGGACACTTGTTTGAAACCAAAATTTGTGGACGGACGCGCATAGAATGCGTGTGGATCCACAGTTGTAAACACGCATTCCACCAGTCAAGGTCAGTTGCATAGCGGGCATAGCGGCATCGGTGGAGTGCGGACGTATGAACGAAAATGGTGTCTACGCGAGAAAAAGAAGTGATCAGTGAATTTATTGAACTGTATAGGGACATGCCCTGTCTTTGGGACCTAGTCGACAACACACTGAAGTGGGAGCCTTGTTTTAAATAGTGTGGACGCCACACCAACCGTGGGCTCCACATCGCTCCACAAAGGTGACCCCTGTGGAGAGCTTTTTTAAAACAGTATGTGGACGCTACACCAACCATGGGCTCCACAGCTCTCCACTAAGGTCACCGCTGTGGAAAGCTTGTTTCAAATAGTGTGGCACGGCCTTAAATGTGACAATATAATTACTAAATTTTCAATGTATGTACTTTGTGATTAGACATTTTAAATTTTAAGATATAAAATAATATACTTAAAATTAAAATAACTTTGTTAAATCCACTATTTATTAATAAATATTTAAAAATCACGACATGTGTCAGAGGATACCTCCTTCTTCAGGAGTAAAAATATAATAAAAACTAAACAAAGAAAGACTAATATAAAAACGCATTTAAAATTCGATACAATAATTCAAATTTAAAAATCAACCTGGGCTATTTGTTATTAGTACGAATAATTATTTTTTACCATAAGAACTAATAAATAATATAATAATACATGATGATAATATAAAAATTGTAATTAAGAAATAATTTTACATTTGAAAAGACATAATTTATACAGAAATTAATAAATGATTAATTTGCATTTGATTAGGAATGGGAGCTTGGAAGATTGAATGTAGACAAAGTTTTTAAAGGGATAGAGTAAAAGGAGGAATCTGATTGTTAATTATGTGTATACTTATTAAATCTTTGAATTCGAAAATACTTTTATTATACCTATCACAATTTATTTTAAAGAGATTGTTGAGTTGTTTGCAACACCTCATGATGCCAACATAGGTTGGCGAAACTGCTGTCGCGAAAATCTCATAAAAATAAATCGTAATACCTATGATAACAGTGTTTTCAAATATAAAAAATTAATAATGTCGAAGTATCATATGCGTAAGACCAATAATAATAATATATGAATTGAGGACTTCCGAAATGAAGACACTGAGGACGATAGCAGGCAAGACACTGAGAGATCGCGTGAGGAACACCAGAATAAGAGAGATATGTTAGGTTGAGGATATTACAAGATGGAGCAGACAGCGAAAACGGGACTGGTACGATCATGTTCAAAGAATGGACAACACCAGACTCCCCTATATTGCATTGCATAATCAGCCTCATGGGACTCGTCCTCGTGGAAGACCTCCAAAAACATGGAAGGACTGCTGGGAATCTACCGATAGGAGGAGCAACACTCTGGAGAACAGACCACATTTTTTTTTTATATATAAAAAGACTAATACCAAGGATTTTAATCAATGATATTAGAATTTATTTTTACAATCTTCAATGTGAGCAGAAAACAGCTCATTATTATAAAGAAGGAATCTGGTCGTGTCCAGGCTTGAACCCATTTCCCCTGGATCAGGAGCCAAGCGTTCTATCCCCTAGACCACCACCCCACATAGGTCTACAAAAAGGAAGAAGAAGAAGTATCATAGAATGTTATTCCGGCCAAAACAATCGACATTTGTATACGTAATTTCTTCCTATCACATTCATATGTAGTGATAGAAAAGTATTGTAATAATTCCATTTGATTTGCGTACAATACGTCAGGTGGCACCACTGTCGCGGTGGCCAAAGTTCCCCAACCCTCCCCTAACCCAACGGCGGGGAAGGTGATAAGAATGGTGTGATGACGTCAATGTGGAGGTTTCTACATAAATTAGGGTAGAGAATTCCCCCCGGGGGTGTGGCAATGGGAATGGTCGATGCAACAAACGTCTTACGACTCACCCCATTTCGTTTGTGATTTTTTTAGATTCAATCGATGCGTTCAATCAGCGGGAAGAGGTTGTATTAACTGTGGTAATAAAATAAGAAATTATGGAGTAATTAATCGTTTTTGTTTTTGCGTGGATCGACGATAAATATTACAATGATCACATTTATAAAGAACATGTTTTATATAAATGGTTTATGGGATGAAAGTAGAATAAATGCTGTAGAAATGAGATCTCTTAGACGAACGTGTGGATACTCTGTGTATGATAGAGTGTCGAATGAAAATATAAGTAGTGAATGCGGTGCGAATGATGGTGTCATGAACAAAATAATGAAAGGATCATTTATATGGTTTGGACATATGGAAAGAATGAATGAAGAAAGAATGGTAAAAAAATTATATGTTAATGATGTAAATGGAACCAGAAATAGAGGATGACCGAGGAAAACGTGGCATAATCAAACAAATCAAATATTGAATATGGGCCATGTGAGGAGTCAGAGAAATCGACGCGCGTGCATGACACGATGTAGTAATGTTGAGGAAGCGAGAGAAATATGTCAGGAAAGAAAAGTATGGCATTCCATTCTTTCTGCCTACCCCTTCGGGGAGACGGCGTGATGGTTAGTAAGTAAGTTAGTTGGTTTATATATATGGAGTAATTGTTTCATGCATTCTTAAACAAATTAAAAAAAAAGAATAGCGTTGTATTTACAAAACACTTATTCGCACTTTCCACTAATGTGTTTCGAATTGTACTCATTTTTCTTCAGTGTAAAGTTTTTGAACAGTGCTAAAAATTTTACACTTTTAACAAAACATGTCTGTGAAAAGCGGAGAAAAGTTTTGTATCATTTTTGAATCCTCAAGCCGAAGTGTTGGTGCTCGTACTCACGGGCAATAGGCATATTATATATAAATAATACATGAATTAAACCTGCATCCTGGTTGGTTTCCACAAGTTTTGAAGCTTGCGTACTTGTCAACGTGCAGGAAGCTTGTGCTTGCAGAAGTGGGCGATTCGCTTTAATAATAATAATAATAAATTGGATAATTTATAAAGCGCCATTTTTATGAATTGCTCATCTCAAGGGCGCTGTAGAAGATGCTCCGTTTTATCAATCTTAATGTTTAGGCACATAGTAAAAGTTCACAAATTATTTCCAAGAATTTGGGCGTTCCCTCATAAATCATCCTGTTGCACTTCACACAATTCACTGGACACTCGGACACTCGGACACACATGTGGCAACCATCTTTGAGGTCTCAACTCGGAAATAGCCGTTGCACTTTATATTTAAAACTTTCACGTTTTTCAACTTAATTTGTTCTTTTCACTGAAACTATACGTAAATAATTAATTTTGGATACACAGATTTGTTTGATTCATTAAAAGGTGATAATAGATGTTAAATAGACGCAAATGGAGTACTCAGACCCTCAAAATTTTATTTAAATGGGGAGCTATTTGAAAAAACGTCCGGCAGCTACAGAGCGCCAGGACTAATAATCGCTTTATTAATATAATCGTTAAAAAATATTTTAAAATGTATATTCAGTTACATTTTACTTTGGTGAATGGCTTCGACCGGTTTCGGCAGTTCACTGCCATCTTCTAGTGTCTTCTAGTGACTAGAAAATGGCAGCGAAACCAGTCGAAGCCATAAACCGGAATTCAACTAAATAAACATTTTAAAATAATATTTAATATTTCCATTATAAACAATGAGCTTCTGCCATGAACTTTTAAATAACAGCATGAATTGTTGAACATTATATAAGGTGGAGAGTAAGAATTATTGATGAGCGGAGATACAGTGGCTCTAGACGTGTATTAGCTAACAAATTGATATTCATACGAACAGGTAGCCACGAAAGCCGTCGCAGTCACTCATCCTAAATCAATTCATATGATTGATGAGTTTGCTGGCGGAGACGTATTTACATACGTAATGACAGCACTTAGCTTTAATTTGCTTTGTACATTTCTTATTAATACATTCAAATATCAACCCTATGGTAAAAAGAAAAAAGAGAACCAAGTCAATTAAAGTAAATATGCAAATTTTTCACAGTATATAATTGAATTATAATTGAATAAATTATATAATTGAATTATTATTAAAATTACGTTCACGACACATAATAAATATTGCAGTTAGTATGTGGAGGAAGTGATATCTAACTAACTAATTAACGAACCGTCACGCCGTTTCCCCGAAGGGGTAGGCAGAAAGAATGGACTCCCACAGTTTTTTTTCCTGACATATTTCTCTCGCTTCCTCAACATTCATACATCGTGTCACTGCCATTCTAGCTTTTTTGGATAGGTTTTTGTTTGCGATGACAACTTTAAGTGCACCATTAACTTTGTTGCCTGCCCCAACCCTTCTTTCAATATCCCTCTCCATTCGCCCATCTCTTGTAAACATAATACGTAAATACACGAACTCAACTACTTGCTCCAAATTTTCACCATTCACGCTTATGTTGCTAAGTGATATCTACATTAATATTATATAATAAAAGGTAAATAAAACATAAAAAAGTGGACAAGAACAAGAGCTTTATGCTAATGAAATAAAATTGGTTATAATTGAACAATGTTTCTTTCGTTATAAACAGCACTAACTTTATAAAAAAATTAAATTAAAATACAAACAAGTTTCGGTAAAAAGCTGAGAAAAATGAAGTCAAAGTTTTGTTGGTTTCGGGTGTGCATCTTGGAATAAAAGGGTTTTATTCCAATTTCCAGGGATTATTTTACTGAGAACGTGTAAATTTTGTCTGGCAATAGATGTAATAATATAGTTCTAAGTTTAAATGAATCCTTCTTCAGTGAATCGTGTGTTTTGAATAATCAGATGGAACTTGATTCTTTACGTAACATCAAAATGACGATACTATTACATGTTTTTTTTAATTGTACGTATAGATAAGGTTAATAAGAACCCTTTTCACGAAAAAAAGTCAAATGTGAAATTTTGTTAGTTGGAACCCTCTTACTCTCAGGTGACGAATTATATGTCTGTAATGTTTGTTTGTTTATGATTTTTATTCAAATTCAAATAAATGTAGTGGAATCTAGAGAGGTATGTTAGGACAGAGCAATATGGCAGTCCATCCTCTCTGCTTACCCCTTGAAAAAACGGCGTGATGGTTAGTAAGTTGTTTAGTTCAATTATTTATTTCATGAAACTTTTTTTACTTACCTCTTTTTAACTTGGGGACGTTCTAATGTTTTATTCAGATTAAATTCGTATCTATTTATATCTCTTTGTGGAATATTTTACTATTGTTATTTAGGCAGAGTACCCACCTACAAAGTACACGTTATTTCAATTGTTTTGGTTATTGATTATGTATAACAGAAGGACGTAAATAGCCTTGAGCATACCCAATGAAACTTTAAATGAAAATTCCAATTTCAAATACTTACGTTTATGAGAAAAATACGTGGCACATTGGTGAAAAGAGAGGCGGAATATGTTTTTAAAATTAAGATTTATTTAATAGTCAATTAAATAGGTCGAAAGAGTATTATACTTCAACATTTTTAATTTTTTCTTTTTTTTTAAAGATTAACATCAAAGATTTAACTTTAAAGATCTTTAATATGAGCAGAAAATAGCTCATTATTATGAAGAAGGAATCTGGTCGTGTCCAGGCTCGAACCCAAGTCCCCTAGATTAGGAGTCAAGCGTTCTATCCCCTAAAATTTATATCACTTTTACGATGTCACCATTTTTATTACTCACTTTTTGGGAGTGTCACGATAGCTGTTTCGCCAACAGAAGTAAGCATAATCAGGTGTTAAAAACAATAGTTGACTGTAACACCTGATAACGCCTCCATCGGTTGGCGAAACAGCTGTCGCCTCACTCCCAAAAAGTTTATAATAAAATTGGGTTATCTTAACTGTGTTAAAATTTTTAACAGTTAATTAAGAATTATTATTCGTCTTTCACAAAATAATATTTACATTTAATATACCTAGAAAAACAAACCATCACGCCGTTTCCTCGGGAGGGTAGGAACGAAAATTGGACTGACACACTATTCTATCCTCCACATTCATACAGCGGGTCACACACATACGTTGATTCTTACGACTTCTAACATGGCCGACCTTTAAAATTTGATTAATCTGGCCATGCCAAGTTTTCCTCGGTCTTCCATGACTTCGTACTCCATTCAAATAGTTGGTGTATGTTTTCTTAATTATTCTTTCTTCATCCATGCGTTCCAATATAATATATAATATTGTATGGAAGCGAAGCACGGAACTGGCAAAAGAAAGATGAAAGTAGAATAAATGCAGTAGAAATGAGATCTCTTAGACGAATGTGTAGATACTCTGTGTATAATAGAGTATCGAATGAAAATATAAGAATTGAATGCGGTGCGAATGATGGTGTTATGAACAAAATAATGAAATTATCATTAAGATGGTTTGGCATTATCAAATGTCTTTTTTGGCCATTTGATTGAAAAGGCCATTTGATAATGCCTTAGGCAGGCGAAACATGACATTCAAATAAATTTTAATTAAACACGTTTCGCTTAGCTATGGGATTATCGTATGTATCGAAAATAAGGCGCGTTGTTGTTTATATACACACGTATCCGTTTATACATTATACTCTAGTCGATGAAATAGAATAATGTTATTTGAATGTTTTAGTATTTGAGTTTTTATTGAAAATATTAACTCTTTATCATTTGAAAAAAAGCTATGATTTAGTAAGTGAGATAGTTAACCAGTTTGTTCACAAAAAGATTTGTAAAACATTATTTAGAATGTAAAAAAAAAAAATACATTATTTCATTTATAAGAATGTATGTATTCGTGGATATTTCGAATTTTCTTTGACTGTGTTAGTTTCGCGTGACTTTTGGCTATTACCGACCCTTCCACAGCAGAGGGTAGGGGGTAGCTACCAATCCACCCCGAACATCTCGCTCGGTTCTTTAATAATACAGTATACGCCGAATAATAACGTTACGTAATTCGAGAGAACTGAAAAGATTTAGAAGCAAAATTTTAAGTTTTCTTACACATGCGAAAACTATTGTTTTTTTTATACGTTTGCCTGTGGGAATATGCGAAAGTTGGGGTTCTTTTGCAAAATTAGTAGTGTAATCTTCATAAAATGATCCGTGTCGTAATCTTAATTTTAAAATACTATGAGAAACGATAAATACAAAGTACCGCAACTGATTATCAAAGGTAAAATAAACGGAAAACGAAATGTCAGGAGAAGACGAAAGTCAGGTCTAGAAAACCATCGAACATTATTCAGTTCAAGCACAGCGTCACTGATTAGAGTTGCTTTATCAAAATTAAAGTAGCCGTGATAATGTCAATGATCGCCAGAAAAAGAAGAATGTTAAAATCTATTTTTTTTTCAAATAAACTAACTAACCATCACGCCGTCTCCCCGAAGGGGTAGGCAGAAATAATGAACTGCCACACTTTTCTTTCCTGACATATTTCTCGCGCTTCCTCAACATTCATACATTGTGTCATGCACGCGCGTCGATTTCTGTGACTCCTCACATGGACGACATTCAATATTTGATTTATTTGATCGTGCCACGTTTTCCTCAGTCTTCCTCTATTTCTGGTTCCATTTATTTGTTAACACCTCGATCACACCATATTCTGTCTCCAATATTCATCTTCGTCTCTATTGAGATACAATCCTTGAATTGATAACCCGCAATGGATAAAATACAGTAAAAATGTAAAATGTTGTAAATTATTAAAAATATTTGAGAAAAGCACATTTTTTTCCAAAAATCGTGACATCTACGAGACATCGTATAGACTGATGTCCTTTTTAATTATGCCTTAAACAACAAAAGATAATAAAAAGTCTACATACGACAACCAAATTGCTCTTCTTATCGGCATTAGAAAAGCTATGTTGCTTTTTGAATCAAGAACAACTTGCTTTTTGAAATTATTTTGTTCCCAATATTAGGGGTTGTCGTTAAATTACGTTGATTACGCGTTGTAGTGAAGTTAAGATTTAATCAAAAAAATAATAAATAATTAATAGTAAAAAAAAATAACACTCACTGTTCGTCTTGATGATGGGGGCTGCAACGTCCTTCGAATCGTCAGTGACACCATGATCACGGTTACATAAAAGAACCACGAAATTGATTGTATCGCTATAACGAATTGGAAAACAAAATAAATATTAGTATGATATATGGTATATACTAGAATATAATACAAAGACATAAAATTGATTTAAGGTTAAAAACTTCGAATGCCACTAACCTACTTTCTGTTAATATTATACTGATTTTTTTTTTTTATAAACTAAGAGAATAAAGTCCTGGAATAACGGTTCTAAACTTAACGATATTTCGCTGCACTCAAAACGTATTTAAATAAACTCAAAATCAACTGTAAACTTTTAATATCTGTTGTCACGTGGACATTTATATTAGAATCAATCAAATTGAGTGACATTTGTGATACCGATTTCGTTGCCTTCCTATCAGTGGCGGTTCGTTATATTTGGCAATTGATTGACGAACTGCAATGGTTATGATCACCTGTAATATTATTTAAATCATAATATATGTTGAATGGAGGCCAAGGTTGGACCGGAGAAGTGTTGAGAGACAGCCAACCAGGTGGAGCGATGATATTGTGGAGAGAGTGGAGATGCCTACGTCCAGCAGTGGATGGAGACAAGATGACGAAGAGAAGATATGTTGAATGTAGAAGCAGTGGATGATACGTGTAACTTTGTCATTTATTTGCTTTTGAAAGAGGAGGTCAAGTCAGATTGACAGGAGAATACAGCTCGTTTGGTCTGCACTCGGAAGTTGGGCAATATCTTCAAGTCAGACTTGCCAAAAAAATTAAAACAAAACGAAGTGATACATGTGGATGCAAGACATGATCATTGACTAGAGAAATCATGAATTTGGGCCATGGAAAGATCCATGTTGGGTATCTCACACAAAGCCGTATAACCAGCGTGGAGATTTGAAGACGCACCAGGGTCACCGATATAGGGATACGCGTTGCGAGGATGAAGTGGCAAATGGCTGACATGTGCACCGACGGGATGATGGAAGATACAGAAGGTTACTGATAGAAAGCCAAGGATGGGTCGGAGAAGTGTTAATGAAAATTAAAATTTAGAAACAAAAGTGCTGGACCAGTCTGTGTTACCTGTGATGACCTGTGGATGCGAGACATGGACGTTAACTAAAGAAGCAATGCATAAAATCAAAGTTGCACAATGGGCTACGAAAATATCCATGTTGGGTATCTCGCTTAGAGACCATATACCCAACGTGGAGATTAAAGACGCACCAGGGTCACCTATGTAGGGAGACGCATTGCGAGGATGAAGTGGCAGTGGGCTGGTCATGTGTGTCGACGGGATGATGGAAGATGGAGCCAGAGAGTTACTGAATGGATATTGTGCGGACAGTGTGAAGGGCCTGGAGAACACTGACGAGAAACAGAGAAGGATGGCGTGGGGGAAGACCACGTCCAGCAGTAGATGGAGACAAGCTGACGATGAATGCTAATAAAGGCGGCATATTACACTGTTTTGCTAGTTCATTGCGTCAATACGAAATGCCAATAAATCAATTGTGCGCGCGCAGCCATTTTGTAAAGTTTTCAAGCCGTCACTGCGCATAACAAAAGATACATTAAGCCTTTGGCGATGTGAATTAGTCTGGTAGGTTATGAATCTCTTATCCGTGTTGCGGAAGAGAGGTCATTAATTATAAAATTATCTCCACAACAGTTTGATAACCGTGGTACTGTTACCGCGTGCAGTGATGTCATGTTGTCACAGAGATTCATCCCACCTTCATTCAACTACTGCGGAATAACATGTTTCTTTTATGAACACGATCATAACTGATTTTAATGCGGAATGCGTTGCGTTGTGAGATACCCGAGAATGCTTAAGAAGCTTCGCCATTTTGTATTATAATATTATAAGTATGTGGAGTTTCTTGAACAATTATATAACACTCCACATTAAATAATTGACTGAGAATACTCCTCATCAAGATGTATGGAGTATCTTGATGTACGGCTGCGAGACATGGTGCCTATCCGAAAGAGATAAGCGGAGACTAGAGACTTTTGAGATGTGGTCCTATAGAAGACTATTAGGAATTTCCTGGAGAGACCACATCACGAATGAGGAAGTTCTTCAAGGAATTGAAGGAGGAAGGCACCTGCTCAGGACCTTGTTCGAAAGGCGTGCAGGATGGATCGGCCATGTACGAGGTCTGTTCAAAAAGTATCGCGAATTTTATATTTTTTCAAAAAGTATTTATTTATTCATGAATATCTATTTTGTCCCCTTCAAAGTAATTCCCCTCGAATATAATACATTTATGCCAACGTTTTTTCCAATCCTCGAAGCACTTAAAAAAATCATTTTTTGTGATCTTGTTCAGCTCCTCCTTCGATGCCGTCTTTATCTCCTCAATCGTGGCGTAGCGTCGTCCTTTCATGGGCCTCTTCAGTTTTGGAAACAGGAAAAAGTCACAGGGGGCCAGGTCTGGGGAATACGGTGGCTGCGGCACCATTACTGTGTTGTTTTGGCCAAATATTCGCGCACAAGCAACGATGTGTGAGCAGGGGCGTTATCATGGTGCAAAAGCCAGTTTTTGTTCTTCCACAAATCCGGGCGTTTCTGGCGGATTGCTTCGCGCAAATTGCGCATAACTTGCAGGTAATATTCCTTATTGACCGTACTACCCTGTGGCAAGAACTCATGATGCACCACGCCCCTGCAATCGAAGAAAACTGTGAGCAAAACCTTCACGTTCGACCGAGCTTGGCGCGCTTTTTTTGGTCTTGGCTCATGCGGCAGCTTCCATTGGGATGATTGAGCTTTGGTTTCCACGTCATAATCATAAACCCATGATTCGTCACCAGTTATGACCCTCTGGAGCACATTTGGGTCGTCACGGACCGAGTCCAACATCTCCTGAGCAATGTTAACGCGATGCTGTTTTTGGTCTAAATTGAGCAATTTTGGCACGAATTTCGCGGCGACCCGACTCATGCCCAAATCATTGGTTAAAATCGAATGGCACGAGCCAATCGATATGTTTAGGTCCTCAGCAAGATTGGCTAATACTATTTTCTTCACTTTATCAATGTTTTCGTCTGTTGTTGACGTGCTCGGGCGTCCGGCACGCTCTTCGTCGTTCATATCTTCTCGGCCCTCTGAGAACATTTTGTACCACCGATAAACGTTGCTTTGGTCCAAGGTAGCTTCACCATATGCCACAGTCAACATTCGAAATGCGTCCGCGCACTGTTTTTTGTTTTTCACACAAAATTTGATACAGATTCTTTGATCCATTTTTTGGAATAGGCAAAAATCGAAGACGAGCCAAAACACATCAAGCAAAACAGCTGTCAAAAATTAACTAAACATTCAAAATGGCCGACCTTGTCAGCATAAGTAAGGGACATGAGTACCAACATAACGCTATAAAAAAATCAAAAATCAAATATACGTAGCCAGCGGAAATTCAAAATTCGCGATACTTTTTGAACAGACCTCGTAATACGTCAAGAAGGTCTCCTGCATGCCATAATGGAGGATATGACCGAGGGGACAAACTCTAGGGGACGCCCACGCCGAGAGTACCTGGAGGACCAGTTGGTGGACGTGCGCTGCTCATCATATGCAGATTTCAAAAGAGCCGCACAAGACGGAAGAATGGAAGAGAAGAATAGAAGAAATTGCTGCAAACCGATCCCAGGATTAAAACTTTCTAACTAATTAAATAATCAATTTTAAACAAACAAATCATCACACCGTTTCTCCGCATGGGTAGGCAGAGAGAATGGACCGCCACACTACTCTATCCTGGCACGCCTCTCTAGATTCCTCTATAACACCTGATGATGCCAACATCGGTTGGCGAAACAGCTGTCGCGACAAATAATAAAAAAATGTGATATCATAACAGTGTTTTACATTTTAACAGTTAATAATGTTGAAGTGTCATAGTGTTTCGGCCAAAACAATGAACTATTTATTTGTTTTGTTGAGAGTTTTACAAACTTTATCCTTTGGATCAAATGCTTTTATGCTTGTAAGTCGGACCAAGTCTTTTCAATTTACTTTTGAGTAGAATATTTTCTTAACACAAACATTTTGACCCGGAATTTGACATGATTTATGAACTCATCTGACCGCGCCGACCGAAATAACCCGAAAACAACCGAAAAAGCCCGAATCGCTTACGTGGTCATGACTCGGGAAGTGGACACGCCGACTGATGATTGATACAGCCCCGGATGGATGTCTGATGAGTGAGGTACTCCTTCATAACGGAATTATAAAAATACAAACAACACGCAAATACAGCCACACCGTCTTATTCTTGCTTTGTTGTAAATACCATTTTAAAAATGATAATTATAATTTTTTAAACTTTTTAATTGAAAAACTTTGTTTAATGTATCACAATTGTCTAGGTACATTAAACAAAGTTTTTAAATTTCAAAGTTTAACATGTTGAAGTATCATAGTGTTTCGGCTAAAACAATGGACTATAATTTTTCTAGCTTATTTTTATCGACATGTTTCGAAGGTTTATACCATCATCATCGAAAAATCGATATGTTTTATATGTTTACCGATGACATAGGTGTAAAACCTTCGAAATATGTCAAGAAAAAACAGTGTATTTATTTAAAAAAAAAACTTTATTATGGAATTCCAGAGTTTTAACGCCATAAGTTATCGAAAAATCAAAAAAAAAAATTGAAAATAATTTTAAAACATTTTTATATTATGGGCTTCGATCGTCCAACGTCCACAAAATAAATCTAAAACAAATTATATTAAATACAATGATATTAAATAAAATAACAAAATAAAAATAATATAACATATAATATTATTTTAGATGGCGTAAATGATGTAAACTAGACGATCCGATTTAATTTATATTCCACGTATCCACAGATCTTTTAAATAACTGTAATTAGGCACTTAAAACAATCCAACACCAGCGAGGACATTAAATATTATTGAAGAAATTATTCAAATTGTCATTGAAACAAAGAAAAATGTATTTTAACACCTGTCCAAATTCTTTATATCAAAAAAACATGCATAAATTTAGCATTTAAACAGTACAAACGTATTACGTGTCACAATTAACTATTATAAAGTACGGCAACAATAAAATAGACCAAAATAATTCACTTATACACGAAATATCTCAAAATTTACGGGAGCACCATATGGACCAAACCCAATTTTCCAAAACAGAACTCGTCTAAAAAGATTGAAAAAGATAAATTGACATGTAATAAAAAAAAAATGCATAAAAAAGTGTATAAACAAATAAATTTCGTTTATTTTAATGACGCAACTATCACATGTGTAAAAATGCAATATGGAACAAACTAAAACAGAAGCGATGATATGTGAATCTTTGGTTATTTATTGCAGGTCTTCTTTAACAGATCATGCATTCTTTTAATGACGGAAAACAATTTATTTGAGATTTTAAGTGCAATATTATATCCATTGAAAGAAGCGGGTACACCGAAATTGATAGCTTTCGAAAGAAAGTAAGCCAAAAAAATTCAATGTGTCTTAATTGGTAAAACATTAGCCTGAAAATATTATAATTTACGTGAGTTACTGCTGATTTATTCGTTCTTATCAAAGCTGAAATTTTATTTATTTATTTATAGCTCGTTTTTTCTGAGATCATCTCTTAGACGAAAGTGTAATAAATCTGTATTTGATAGAGTTTTACTTGTAAAATGTTATTAACAAAATAATGAAAGGGTCGTCAAGATGGTTAGGAATATAATGAATGATGATATAATGATATAATAAAATATTGATTTTTATTGTATTTGTAATAGGCTTGATATTTTTTCATCACGCTCGCTCTCCCCAAAGTGGTCAGCAGAAATAATGGACTGCCACACTTTTCTATACTGACATACCATACTTCTCTCGCTTCCACAACATACATAAAATCTATTAGATCTTTTAGACGAATATATGTAAAATCTGTGCATGATAAAGTATCGAATGAAAATATTATAAGTAAATGCGGTGCGAATGAAAGTGTTTTGAACAAAAACAAATTAAATGTATTTTAAGATAGTTTGGACACATAGAAAGAATGAATTAAGAAAGAATGGTAAAAAGTATTTTAAATAAAATAATACACTCTAATATTCTAGTATATTTCTTAACCCTGACGAAGCTCCGGTGGGAGCGAAACCGGTTGGTGGTTGTAAAGAATAAAATGGTTGATATGCAAATGTTTCAAGTGTTATTGTTATCATATTTAATAATGTCACATTACAATTAAAGTGGTTTATACGAAAGCATATGTTAACGATGTAAATGGAATTACAAATAGAGGAAGACCGAGGAAAACGTGGCACGATCAAATATATCAAATATGTTTAAATGTTATTTAAAACTATGACTGCAATCTATATGAGACGATAGCAAATTTATTTAAATATTCTTTTGTACCGGTTTTTCATTTGGTTTTTACGTAGTTCTTTTGTTTCATTCGATTTATATTTAAAATGTATTACTTGCATAGAGTTACATTGAACTCGTATACTTGCATTGCAGACTTCAGTCATGAAACGAGTTATCATTTGTATTAATAAGTTCACAAGCGTGAAAAAATGGGACTAATAGATGTGCAAATAAATATATACTGAATGACCGGTTAGTTGGGTAGTTTTTATATTCACATAGTACATAAGTATCGTTATATAAATCTTCAATAAAAAAGGATTGGCGACCAATTTGGGATGTTCTATACCTTGTTTTAATATTAACTGTTTTATAAAAAAAATAATGAAAGTATGTTTACAAGAGATGGGCGAGTGGAGACGGATATTGGAAGAAGGGTTGGGTGGTGTTCTTCTACCGACCCTTATGTATGGAAGCGAAGCATGGAACTGGCAAAAGAAGGATGAAAGTAGAATAAATGCAGTAGAAATGAGACGAATGTGTACATACTCTGTGTATGTTAGAGTGTCGAATCAAAATATAATAAGTAAATGCGGTGCGAATGATGGTGTCATGAACAAAATAATGAAAGGGTCATTAAGATGGTTTGGACATATGGAAAGAATGATTGAAGAAAGAATGGTAGAAAAATGATATGTTAATGATGTAAATGGAACCAGAAATAGAGGAAGACCGAGGAAAACGTGGCACGATCAAATAAATCAAATATTGAATGTCGGCCATGTGAGGAGTCAGAGAAATCGACGCGCGTGCATGACACGATGTATGAATGTTGAGGAAGCGAGAAATATGTCAGGAAAGAAAGGTGTGGCAGTCCATTCTTTCTGCCTACCCCTTCGGGGAGACGGCGTGATGGTTAGTTAGTTAGTTAGTTAAAAAAAACACAATTTTTCTTGTAGTTTTATGACGTATTTTGAAGAATGATTTGCTTACCAGGCCATTATAAAAAGTTTATTAAACGTCCGATATTTAATCAAATATAAAAGTGTAAATATTGTATACAATAAGTATTTTGAAACTATTGCCACTTCATAATTGGCAAAATAATATAGCCTGTTTAAATATTTTTATAAAAAAGCGTTCTAAGTAAAGTTTTTAATATTAATTAATATTTAAATAGTAGTTAAAAAGATCTTCTGCTAAATGCTTAAAATACAATCTTCATAGATGGCGTTAGTGTGTAAATTGAATAAACTACCATGCAAAGGGTGGTTTTGCAGATTAACATATATACAAGTTCCAAATATTTGTCAGACATGGTGGTCACAAGAAAAATATATGGAATAGGGAATGTTGTATTACATAAAGCGTGCGCTTAACCCAACCAATGACAGGTCATAAGTCCTGTAAAAACAACTCGATCAACCATATTCTGTTTCCAATTTGCATCTTCGTCTCTTTTGAGATACAATTGATTCTTGAATTAATTAACCTTCAAAAATTAATATTTTTCACCAGATCACCAGAAGATGGCAGCAAGCTGCCGAAACCGGTCGACGTTAAACACAAGTGGAAGCCCACTAAATATGTAATTATAAAAAAAAAATTAACATTTATTTTTAATTTTTCATTATATATAATTAAACCTAATTATACGAATGAAGACTTTTTTATACAGATGTAATATTATATTTTACGGGTTTGACATGTTTCGGTTTCCTAAAGAAATCTGATATATACTCGTAGCTAAAATCCAAGAGCTTGCTAAGAACATCTGAGATGAAGTTCCTAAGATCTATTACGGGAAAAACTCTACAAGATCGTGTCCGTACCACAGACATCAGAAAATCTCCCGAAATACAGGATATTATTTGGTGGATTAGATCCAGAAGAAGATACTGGAGGGACCATATAGCCAGAATGGATAGTCGCTCACTGCCCACCTGGAAATCCACCTAAGAGATAGAGGGACAGCTGGTCCTCATCATCAGCTGGTCCCAACCATCATGATTTCTATATCACAGATCATTAAATCTATTAAAAGAAGACAAATAAGCTATAATCAAACAATTCTTCAGTTACCTTAAGCATATTATTCTGCTTCATTATTTAAGGCATATAAAAAGATTCTCACTACATGTGATAGTGTCCTTTTTATGGCTTAATTATAGAACATATTTTTTTTAAACCTATTTTCAATTCGTGCAATCGGTTGTTCAAACAAGGCGAACACCAGAGATACGAAATACAAGGCATAAGCCATGTAAAATTTGGATTGTATTGATTATTTAATATGGAGTTTTATACCATTGTTCAAGAAACAATAAATAACATTTTGATTGTTATTTTTTTATTAAATACATTCATCTTCTTCTTCAGGAAATGATGCCTATCATGAAGATATATCGAATACCGAATAAATATACAAGGATATTCATTTTTGTATTGCTCACATCATTTCCTCAATTATTTTCTATAGAATATGGTTCCATATACAAGTTACACCCATTTCTAATGCCTGAAGCAAGGTGTGTCAAAAGTGTCATAAAGTCTCGCGAATCTCAGCCTTGTGGGCGCCGCACCGCTCCACGAGCCGGCGTGGGCAGAGGAGAGAAATAAATGTATGCCTTAAGGGCTATTTTAGTGTGCCAGGAAGGCATCACTGTTTACATTGTGGTGTCGTAGGTGTGAAATGTTCCCGCAAATGGCGGCCACAAATCAACAGAAAAGAAATATTTTTGTAATACGAATCAGATACAAGTATCATTTTACTAATAGGCGTTTTACAGATGTAATGGATATTGTAAATTGCGTTTTTATCGTATAAATAAATAGCCATTTACATAAACCTTACATGGTTTCGGATTCTTTACATGAAATGGGCAAAATTACACAAGAAAAAACACGTGTTTAAACAAATTGAACAAGATTTAAAGCATTTTTAAATGCTTCCTAACCATCAATTTTAAATATTTCGTTTTCTGGTTGAAGACATCGACCCAGAAACCCAATATATATTTTCTTCAAATTGACCTATATGCATTAAAAATTTGATCGATTCGTTATGTCTAATTTTAAATAAGTTAAAAGCTTAAAAATTAGGATCACTTTTGATTGAAATGGATCTCTTAAACGAATATACAATGAAGTTAATCATTGAATGCAGATATGAGAGTGAATGAAGTGCAAACGAAAGTGTTATGAACAAAATAATGAAAGGTTCATTAAGATTGCTTTAAAATAACGAATGAAGAAAGAGTGGTTATAAGTATACATTAACCTTACCGTGAATGGACAATGAAATAGAGGTGTTTCAAGGAAAACGTGGCACAATTTTTTTTAATTTCGGCCACGTGAGGAGTCGGATAAAAATACTCGCTTGCACGATACGATGTATGTCTGGAAATAATAGTGCGGCGATCCATGCTTTCGGCCTACCTCTTCAGAAAAATGGCGTGATGGTTATCTGGTCATTTGTAATGGAGTTTTGAGTCATTAAGGTAACTAACCAACTTACTAACCATCACCCCGTGTTCCCAAAAGGGTAGGCAAAAATAATGAATCCCCACATTCATTCATTCCTGACATACTTCTCTCGATTTCTCAACATTGATACATCATGTCATGCATGAACGTTGATTTCTCCGGCTCCTCACGCGGCCGACATTTAATATATGATTTATTTGAACGCGTTTCCTCGGTCTTCCTCTATTTCTAGTTCAGTTTACGCCGTTAGCATATACTTTTTTGGCCATCATTATTTAATCATTCTCACCATGTGTCCAAACCGTCTTAATGATCCTTTCATTATTTTGCTAATATTATAATACTTTCAATCGCACTGCATTCATTTCTTATATTTTCATTTATCACTATCATATACATATTTACACTTCGTCTAAGACATCTCATTTCCAGTGTATTTATTCTACTTTAATTTTTATTTATTTAGATATTCATATACGAGTATTTAGGGTAACAAACAACGATTGTTATAGCTGTAAAAACAAACAGAAACAGTTCAATATAGCCAATCACATGCTACTACAAAGATTCATTATACGAATAATTAATAGTACCTAGTAAATCAAACAAAATTAAGTAACATTTTCATGACACTTTCATTTGCACTACATTCACTTTTATACTCAGGAAATTGAAAATCACAAAATATTTAAAAAAAAAACAAAAAAAACACGAGATGTTTCGGAGGATACCCCTCCATCTTCAGGTGTAAAAATATAATAATAACTAAACAAAGTTTTTTTTTTAGTTTTTATTATATTATATTTTTACACCTGCAGATGGAGGTATCCCCGAAACATGTCGTTTTCATAATTTTTAAAAAATAATTTGTGGATAATACAAAGTTATTTACAATTTCCTAAGTATATAACTATGGAATTCCACAGTGTTAATGCTTTAGCCTTCAATAAGTTGATTTACATACTTGTAAATAAAATAGTATGCAAATCAGTATCATTTTTTTTAAAAACATCTTACAACGTTCGTAGCTTTGGTTTTGTCTATGGCATTGTGTAGGTATAATCGAGGTACAAGAAGGGTACGTACAACTGGCGCCCCTTGTTTAATGGATGCTCGGAGTACAATATTTGGATTGATCCACCTTTCCAAAGGTCACGCATTCGCTTCGGTAACTTTCTGGCGCAGTTAAAGGTCGTCGGTTCACATTTACTGCGTCTCTCTTCCACTCTTCCGTCTCTGCTTTCCCTCTCCGGGACATAATTTGACAGCAAAATAATGGTCGTACGTCACTATTACCAACGAAGCTAAAACCCACAATGATTTATTCACTTGTGCCTTATGTATGGAAGTGAATAAATGCAGTAGAAATGAGATCTCTTAGATGAATGTGTGTTAAATCTGTATATGAGTGTCAAATACAAATATAGATGTAAATGCAGTTCGATTGAAAGTGTCATGAACTATCTTTAAAATATAATATAACTTTATTTTTTATTGAAAGGTAAGGCATTAACACTATGGAATTCCATAGTAATATACTTAGGAAATTGAAAAAAACTTTGTATATTTTCCACAAAAAAAATATTTAAAAACACATGTGTCGGAGGATACCTCCATCTTCAGGTGTTATATATTTATATATTTACACTACATATTTACACCTGATGATGGAGGTATCCTCCGAAACATGTCGTGTTTTTTTTAAATATTTTTTAATGTTTTGTGGAAATAAACAAAGTTTTTTTCAATTTCCTAAGTATATTACTTTATTATTGAACGCTAAGGCATTGTAGAATTCCATAGTAATATTCTTTGGAAATTTAAAAACTTTGTTTAATCCACTATTTAATAAAAAATATTAAAAAACACGACATGTTTCGGAGGATACCTCCATCTTCAGGTGTAAAAATATAAATATATTTATATTTTCTCACCCGAAGATGGAGGTATCATCCGAAACATGTCGTGTTTTTTAATATTTTTTATTAAATAGTGGTTTAACAAAGTTTTTCAAATTACTTACTTTTGTTTGATTTTTTTTAAAGGAACATAGAAGTTCCCGCCACATATCCGAGATTGTTATAGGGCGTAGCGGCGCCCTTTTGTCAACCTCGCTCGTGAATTCCCTGGGCCTCTCCCCGGTACATCCGGGACTAAGACGGCAACAACAAGGGGGTGCCAGACCACAATTCTTTTTTTGTTTGCATAAGTGTGTACTACTAATTCTAATCATTTATTATTATTATTTTGTTGAATCGCTCTTTACATCATTACAGCGCAAGCCAAATCGATGTAGAGGGTATAGCTTTAATATTGAATCTCACGAGCGGTAGCTAATCTATAAAGGCAACGTCACAGTCACATTGCCATTGGCGGGAAACGAACCCGGGACCTTCAGTGTGTCAGTCGTAGAACTTGCCACTCGGCAACGGAGGTCGTCGTTAATATATGTGGAAGCATGTAATTTTCATTATTTTATTGTTTCTTTGTGTTTGAATACAAGTATTACAGTCGCTGTTTGTTACCCTAATTAAATCAAAAAAATGAAACACAGGAAAAATACTTATTAAATATAAACATTTATATTAATTGTTTAATATGGAGTTTTACATCTTTTAAGAAACAATTCATACAACAACATTTTTCCACTTATGAGTAAATTTTTCTCAAAATGTTTCGAATGTTTTATATCTATATCACAGAGTATATAGTAATAATAAAACAGGAGTATATTTAATAAAAATACTTATGAAAATTCCTTGTTGACTATAAAGTATCCATGATGATTTGATATATGGGAGATGGGTAATGGTACATGCATGCATATTAAAGGCCATATATACCATTATAGAGCATAGAGAAGACAATGCTTAGGTCAAAGCACTCTTTTAATAGGAGTCTTGTGAACAAAATTACCCATTCTTGATATTGGGCAAATTCCAAAGAACGCATTTGTATGCTAGACATACTACGAGGACGTGACTATTGACGCTTGTGCCTATCCCAAACTACCAAAACATTCTTTCCGAAATGCAAATGCAATTTACGAAATAAATAATTGTATCGCACTATTGACGACCTCGTGGTCGAGTGGCAAGTGCTACAACTGCTACACGGAAGATCACGGGTTTGATTCCCGACCATAAGCGATGGCAGTGTTATTGTTACACTGTCTTTGATTTGGCGTAGAATTCACACGTGACAATAAAATGACGATAGATCAACTTCCTATCACATGTCACGAGAATCATTATGATAGCTTTACCCTTTTCATCGATTTGGCTCGCGCTGTAATGATGTAAAATGCGATTCATAATATTATTACTATTATAAAATAATAATTATTTGTCTTTTTCTTTTTTATATACTTTGTATACAAAACTAACTATTAAAAATAAAATAAATAAATCTTCATAACATTTGTCAAACTGATCATATTTGTAAACAATTTTATAATATTTAAAATATCTTTATAATATCACTAATGAAGGACCGGGTTGTTCAAAACATGTCTGATATTTAATTTTTTTTTTTTAATAGTTAGTGATGTATACAAAGTATATAAAAAAAGAAAAACAAATTTGTCACAATTTAGATAAATTAAATCCAAGTAAAACCTCTAAACAACCGTGTTTACTATTATAAATAAATATATTTTAATATTAACCCACAATAAAACATGCGGATAGTTGTTAAGATGTTATATAAGTTTGTAAATTCTATTAATAAACTATTAATATGTAGATAAAAATTATAATACTATAATTTATATTAATAAATAAAAATTTAAATACATACCATTTCTTGAATCATCTCAATGCCCACAAGAAGACAGCGAAGGCAGCGAAGTTGTCGAAAGCGGTGAACTAGAAAAATAAGTGCAATAAAATGAAATATTATAAATTATTTTTTATTGTACTTCAATTATTTGTAATACATTGAAATTAATAAACTTAAAAAAAAAAAATAACATTAATATTTACATTTATAACACTGAACGAATGTACATCCAGTGACTAGGAAAGTAATTTTAATTTTCTATTGCTAGCTGTTATTTTAATTTTAAAAACGGCGTTGTCATAAAAATGTCACGCTCCGCCCTTGGCTGTATGTACTTGTGTTAAATGACTCTCAAAAGGTAGCCGGTTCGTCACAAAGGCAATTTGCATTATGTAGTCCCAGGTTACTCCATTGTACATAGCCTGCACACGTTTTAATGTAATATGTTATGTAAATGCGAGTAGCAATATTAATGTATAGTGAGCACAAATATAACGCGTAATTTTAATGTGGCCGGTCATTGTCTGCTCAGTCAAAAGAAACACCCTGTAGTATCCTGTAGTATACCAACTATTACCAACGCACTGTATTCTACGGGTATAATGCCAAACCCTGTAACTACATTTGAATAATTTAAATAAATAGAATAACACTTTGTATTTTCACAACACTTAGATTTATGCAGAAATGTTTCGGTTGTGATACAACCTTTTTCGAAACATATCTGCGAAAAGAAAAATAAAGTGTACACCCAATATTAATGGATGACGCTAATGTAGATTGAACTAAAAAATGTGAAGTGTTCCTCAACATTGCAGCATATATACATCTTCCAAAAATTTCAAACGTGGTGGTCTTAAGAAGGACGGAATGGGGAATGTTGTTAACATAAAGCGATCGATTTCCCAACCAATGACAGGTCATAAGTCCTGTAAGCGCCTCGACCACCATATTCTGTTCCCAGAAAACAATTTACATCTTCGTCTCTATTGAGATAAAATCAATCCTTATAATGTGAAAATACAAAGTGTAATTCTATTTATTCAAATGTGCATCCATAACACAAATCAAAGGCCAACAATTTGTAACTAAAGTTTGAGACATGTCCCCTAGAATACCAGGTGGGATAGAACGCTCGACTCCTGATCCAAGGGACTTGGATCATCATTCTCTCGATGATGAAGGTGTGAGCCTTCGAAACATGTCGAGAAAAATAAACTCAAAAGTAGAAAAAAATGTTTTAATTCATAAAAATTCGTAATTAATATGAATTAAAACGTATGTTTTCTAAAAGTTTTATCATATTATGTATGAAAGCGAAGCATGGAACTGGGAAAAGAAGGATGAAAGTAGAATAAATGCAGCAGAAATGAGATCTCTTTGACGAATGTTTGGATACTCTGTATATGATAGAGTGTCGAATGAAAATGTAAGAATTTTCTAATCATAATAATAAATAACATTTTCTTATAATAATAATAATAAATATAAGAGGAAGCGAGAGAAATATGTTAAATAAGAAAAGTGTGGCAGTCCATTTTTTCTGCCTACTCATTCGGTGAGACGGCGTGATGGTTAGTTAGTTAGTTAGTTGGTTATAATATTTTTTTGTGAATGATTTGTTTCGCCTGTCTTAGGTATTCTCAAATGTCTACACTCTAGAAAACAGGCGTTTTCAATCGTGTTAATTACCATAAAATGGTTTTGGTTAATGTCATACTCGTATGATTTTAGAGATTTAAAAAAAATGTATCAAATTTGTTTAAATAAAAAGTACAGTTAATTGTAGTTACGAGGTGATGCGTTTTACATAGCGGAGAACCATGTTTAACTTTGAGTTCTTTAACCTGCTCGCAGCCGTAAAATGCTATGTGTCTTGGAACACATAATGTACAGTACAGTACATAAGTAACACAATGTAAATGTGATCCATTCATTAGAATTCAAGGTTTTGTTTTAGTGTTCATTGTTTTGATTGTACTTGAATACATGTATTTGAAACTATAGTCACATAAAGTTTATATAAGTAGTAACATTAACCGGTTTCGACAGCAATACTATAATCCTCTGCTATTGAACACATACAACAGCAACAACAAACCATCACGCCGTTTCCCCGTAAGGGCAGGCAGAAATAATGGACCGTTACATTGTTCTTCCACGGACCCTTATGTATGGAAGCGAAGCATGGAACTGGCAAAAGAAGGATGAAATTAGAATAAATGCAGTAGAAATTAGATGGAATGTGTGGATACTCTATGTATGATAGTTTCGAATGAAAATATAAGAAATGAATGCGGTGCGAATGATGGTGTTATGAACAAAATAATGAAAGGATCATTAAGATGGTTTGGACATATGGAATGAATGAATGAAGAAAGAATGGTAAAAAATATATGTTAATGATGTAAATGGAACCAGAAATAGAGGACCGAGGAAAACGTGCCACGATCAAAACAATTAAATGTTGAATGTCGGCCATGTGAGGAATCAAGAGAAATCGACGCGCGTGCATGATACGATGTATGAATGTTGAGGAAGCGAGAGAAATATGTCAGGAAATAAAAGTGTGGCAGTCCATTCTTTCTGCCTACCCCTTCGGGGAGACGGCGTGATGGTTAGTTAGTTAGTTAGTTTTAAAAGTATAGAGCGTCTTTAAAAATGGCATAAATAAGTTAAGTACTTAAATCATAACAACAACAACAAACCATCAGGCCGTTTTCCCGAAAAGGTAGGCAGAGAGAATAGACCGCCACACTACTCTATCCTGATACACCTATCTAGGTTCTTCGACGTTCATACACCGAGTCATACATGCACGTCGATTCTTCCGACTTGAAAAATGATATGTACAAAATAACCGATTCCAGAAAAAAATTAACTTTGTATCATATTTAAAACAAAGTAATAAAAAATGTCTTCCTCTTTAGCTTAGGATATATAAATCATTTCGTCTTATCTAGAATTGTTTTTAGTACAAATTCGCGGTGATGTTGCCTTGTCTATTGTGGGCATGCCAGCTATTGGGCACTGCCATAAATTAAAACACAAATTAGCATCCTCCGAGCCAGTGATCCTCAAAGTAAGTGACGCCCCATTTGGATCGAAAGGGGGTTACAGGGGGCGAGAATGGTGTAAAGGGGAATGAGGGGTGTTAATGGCAATACCCTTATAATGATACCCCACCAACAGCGAAATGCTAATCCAGAACGTCGTGACATACTCGTACAGGGATGATTTGAACCATATCATATATTAATTTATTTTCTATATATAAAAATTGTCCATTATTAAGCATTATTATTTAATATTATTTATGAGTTCTTACTGTTAAAAAAATAATGAATAGCCCATATTAATTTTTAAATTAGAATTATTGTATCGAATATTAAATGCGTTTTTATGCGTCTTTAAATGCGTCATTCATTATTTAGTTTTTATTATATTTTTACACCTGAAGTAACATGTCGTGTTTTTAATATTTTTTTAAATAATTAGTAGATTGAACAAAGTTATTTTTAATTTCCTAAGTATATTACTATGGAATTCCAGTGTTAATGCCTTAGCGTTCAGTAAAAATACTTATTATTTGAAAAGGGTGGTATTGAACCAAAAAGTTTGAGAATCTCTGTTTTGAATACAAGTCATGGATCACTTCCTACGCCAAGCCGAAGTATTTGGGTCTTAGTTGGGATTTATGCTCTCTGGTTTATACTTTGCGCCAAATAATGGAATAATGCTTACCGATCAATCTTTCTCTATAAGGTAAAGAATTGACCGAAGTGAAGTATTTTATCTTCGGGCATATTTTCTTATTTTAACACGGTTTAATTTTTTTGTCATAACCTAAAATTTAGGTTATAAAACCACAGTAATATCGTCACACTGGTGTGAAAAGTGAGCGAACATAAAAAAAGTTGCCGGATGTTCTACATAGGAATGTAAAAAGGATAATTATTTCGAGTAGGTCGATTTGATATGTTTTAAAGTTCTTTATTTTGGTATTTGGGTGTATTTGGGTAGTATGTTTAAAAAATATGGGCGAGTGGAGAGGAATATTGAAACAAGGGTTAGGGCAGGCTACAATGTGAATGGTGCACTTAAAGTTGTCATCGCAAACTAAAACCTATCCAAAAAAGCTAAAATGGCAGTGCACAATGGTGTTATTGTACCGACCCTTATGTATGGAAGCGAAGCATGGAACTGGCAAAAGAAGGATTAAATTAGAATAAATGCAGTAGAAATGAGATCTCTTAGACGAATGTGTACATATTTTGTAATAATAGTTTCGAATGAAAATATAAGAAGTGAATGCGGTGCGAATGATGGTGTTATGAACAAAATAATGAAAGGATCATTAAGATGGTTTAGACGTATGGAAACAATGGTAAAAAAATATAAACGTTAATGATGTAAATGGAACCAGAAATAGAGGAAGACCGAGGAAAACGTGGCACGATCAAATAAATCAAATATTGAATGTCGGCCATGTGAGGAGTCAGAGAAATCGACGCGCGTGCATGACACGATGTATGAATGTTGAGGAAGCGAGAGAAATATGTCAGAAAAGAAAGGTGGTGGCAGTCAATTATTAATGCCTACCCCTTCGGGGAGACGGCGTGATGGTATGTTAGTAATATATGGGTCCAGGATCCCAAAATATGTGGGTCCAGGATCGGACTCTTCAGTCACTTGCGGACCCACAACCGTGAAGGTCAGTCTTCCTCGGACACGAGGGACAGCCGATGATGATGATGATGATGATGTTAGTAATAAATAAATCATGTGAAGCACTTGCGTGTTTAGACATTTTAAATGTATTAAAAAAATAAGGATTTTTACCACTATGATAATTATAACTGAAGTCAACTAGTCTTTTCTATATTCGCCTTCACATGTTAGTATAAGAAGAGTGTAGTGATTGATTTTCTTTGTCTATACCTTTAAATAAACGGCGTGATGGTTGGTTTCGTTTTTTAAAATTGGAATATTAATTATTAATAATCACTGTGAAGATTCAGGGGTAATAACGATTGGCTCATAATTAAGGAGTCATAGGTTCGACACATTATACAACTCTGGTTCTTTCATTACAATAAACAAATTATTTTAACCCGTGGTGAGATTGGCATAACAATGATCACTAAATTAAATCTTTTGTATTTTTATGTTTTAAAAAATGCCTAACTAAAAATAAGTTCAAAGCACCCATTGGTAAATTAAATGTTTTTTATGTACAAATAAGTAAAATGTTTTTTTTTTGTAAATGAGTCTGCATTTTCCTGTTTTTGTTAAATATCTCTGACAGTTAAAGAAGCAAAAGGCGTCAAGTGAAATTTAAAGTATGATATTAAAATAAGTTTTAAATAACTGGGAAACTGGGAAGCATGTAAACAAGAGATGGAAGAATGGAGAAAGATATCGGAAGAAGGGTTGGAGCTGGAAACAAAATAAATGGTGCACTCAAAGTCATTACCGCAAATAGAAATATATCGACTGAAGCAAAGATGGCAGTGTGCAATGAAGTTCTAGTGCCGACCCTTGTGTATGGAAGTGAAGCTTGGAGTTGGCAGAAGAAGAATGAAAGAAGGATAAATGCCGTAGAAATTAGGTCACTTGCAAAAAACAATGTATGATCGAATATCTAATGATGAAGTAAGAAAGGAATGTAAGGCGGATGAATGCGTGATAAATAAATTTAAGAAAGGGTCACTAAGATGGTTTGGATCACACATCGTGACATTCACGCTCGTCGATTGTTCCTACTTCGAACATGGCCGCCTTTCAGTAATTGATTAATTTAGTCATGCCATGTCTTCCTTGGCCTTCCTCGACTTCATTTCCCCATTCACACTACTTGTATATATCTTTTTAACCATTCTTCCCTCATCCATTCGTTCCATATGTCCAAACCATCTTAGTGACCCTTTCTTAATTTTATTTATCACGCATTCATCCGCTTTAGATTAATTTATTACTTCATCATTAGATATTCTATCATACATTGTTTATCCGCACATTCTTCTTAGTGACCTCATTTCTAGGCATTTATCCTACTTTCATTCTTCTTCTGCCAACTTCAAGCTTCACTTTCATACATAAGGGTCGGGACTAGAACTCCATTGTGCACTGCCATCTTTGCTTCAGTTAAAAATATAATTTCGAAATTGAAACATTTAATAAGAAAAAAGGTGATGGCATGTACAGGAGAAAACAACTTTCGTTTTGTCTAGTTTCTATTAATGTTTTATTTTATTATTTCTGAAATTTCATTGCCCACCCTTTGTTCAAAATTACGATGTCCACTTTTTGCCTCGGACGTTAATACAACTGTTAAAATAAAGAGAAGAAGAAAACAGATTAATGTCGATTTTTTGTACTCCGTAATAAAACAGTTAGATTCAATTCAGACCTTAATAATCTGAAGCGAATTGTGAGAATTTAAGGTAATTTTTGATAAGCGTGTACCGGCCGTATCTCTACTTGATCGCTAAACAGTTTAAGCCTCACAAAATCTGGTATTACATCACGTGAAAACAAAAATTGTTCCTATTTATTGTTTCTTGAACAATGATGTAAAATGTATATACCTATATATTTTTTGAATGAATACGAATACTGGATTTCACCCATTGCGGGTTACCAATTCATGATTTAATTGTATCTCAATAGAGACGAAGATGCAAATTGGAAACAGAACATGGTTGATCAAGGTGCTTACAGGACCCATGACCTGTCATTGGTTGGGTTAAGCGCACACTCTATGTAATTACAACATTGTTATATATTAGGTCCTTAAATTGGCGTTTTGCCGTACTGGCAACTTTGATCTCAGATATCTTCTCTTTGGTTAGGAATTTCAAATTCAAATTTAAACAGCTATTTACTCAAGTATTTGTGTTTCGAAAATTATAATTCATTTGTTTTTTGCACAATTGTTTTTTTTTCTTTGCGTCACTCAGTTTACAAAATGGAAAACTTGAAATATCGCGTTATTTACGAGTACGAGTTCCACCGTGGCACCGGTGCTGCAGAAACGGCTCGAAGGATTAATGATGTGTATGACGACGGTGCCGCAAAAGAAAACACAGTGCGTTTTTGGTTCCAACGTTTTCGTTCTGGAAATTTCGACCTGCAGAACAAGCCCCGTGGACGGCCGGAGACCAAAGTTGATAATGAAGAATTGAAGGCTATTGTGGAAGCGGATCCATCGCAAACCACGTCCGAGTTAGCTGCAGGCTGCGGTGTTAGTGATAAAACTGTTTTAATCCACTTGAAGCAAATTGGAAAGGTGAAAAAGCTTGAAAGGTGGGTACCTCACGAATTGAGTGAAGCAAATCAACAAACGCGCGTTGACTGCTGCGTTGCATTACTCAACCGGCACAATAATGAAGGGATTTTGAATCGAATCATTACCTGTGATAAAAAGTGGATCCTGTATGATAATCGGAAGCGCTCATCGCAATGGCTGAACCCTGCCGAACCAGCCAAACCATGCCCCAAGCGAAAATTGACTCCAAAAAAGTTACTTGTGAGCGTTTGGTGGACTAGTGCTGGTGTCGTTCACTACAGCTTTCTTAAATCTGGCCAGACGATTACGGCAGATGTCTACTGTCAGCAACTGCAAACCATGATGGAAAAGCTAGCTGCTAAACAACCGAGGCTGGTTAATCGCTCTAGGCCACTGCTGCTTCATGATAACGCTAGACCACACACTGCACAACAGACGGCTACCAAATTAGAAGAGCTTCAATTGGAATGTCTAAGACATCCACCGTACTCTCCGGACCTTGCCCCAACAGATTACTATTTTTTTCGAAATTTGGATAACTTCTTGCAAGGGAAAAAATTCAACTCCGATGGGGCAGTCCAAACCGACTTCAAAGATTTTATTGATTCCCGTCCGAATGGTTTTTTTAGTAAAGGGATCGATGAACTACCTTTGAGATGGCAAAAGTGCATAGATAGCAATGGTACATACTTCGATTAAATAAATATATTATATTTAAAAAAATCAACTTTATGTTCCTCCCATACAAAACGCCAATTTCATATGTAAGGACCTAATATAATCAAATCTAACGTTATAAATATATGTTATATATAATCAAATCTAATGTTATATATAATAAAATCTAACATATATAATCAAATCTTCATAGATGGCGCATTGAAACTGACATGTGAATTCTGGTATTGGACTTTAACATTTATACAACTTCCAAAAATTTGTCAGACATGGTCATAAGAAAGGTGGATTGGGGAATGTTGTAATTACATAAAGCGTGCGCTTAACCCAATCAATGACAGGTCATAAGTCCTGTAAACACCTTGATCAACCATATTCAGTTTCCAATTTGCATCTTCGTCTGTATTGAGATACAATTAAAATGATGTAAAACTCTATATTAAATACTTAAAACGAATGAAACGTCTGTTTTCTAGAAAATTTATTATAAACAAGCAAACCACGCCGTTTCTCCGCAGGGGTAGGCAGAGAGAATGGAACGCCACACTACTCTCTCCTGACAAACCTCTCTAGATTCCTCCACATTCATACATCGAGTCATACACGCACGTCGATTCCTCCGACTTCTAACATGACCAACCTTAAAAATTAGATTAATTTGGTCATGCCATGTTTTCCTCGGTCTGCCTCGACTCCGTATTCCATTTACATTATTAACGTATACTTTCTTAACCATTCTTTCTCCATCCATGCGTTCCATATATCCAAACCATCACAGCGATCATTTCAAAATTTTGTTTATAAAACCTTCTTCCGCTCTACATCCCTTTCTTATATCAGCATTTGAGATTCTGTCGTATATCGTTCTACCACACATACGTCTTAGGTACCTCATCCCTACCGCATTTATTCTGCTTTTATGCTTCTTCTGCCAGCTCCATGCTTCGCTTCCATACATTAGGGATGGGACCAGAACTCCATTGTGAACGGCCGATATAATAAGTTTCGCCTTTCTAAGGCATTATCAAATATCTGACTAAAATCTAATAAATTTACAAAAAAAAAAATACAAAAAAAAATCTGCATTGTTTAACTGTTTATATTTACCAATTTTGACTACCGAGTTTGCCTATAGGTGGGATAAAGACATTTATTATTATTAAAGGAACATAGAAGTTCCCGACACATCCCCGAGGCTGTTATAGGGCGTAGCGGCGCCCTTTTATCAGGGCCTGTCCCCGGTCCACCCGGGACTTACATTTAAAGATGGCAACAGCAAGGGGGTGCCAGACCACATTTAATCTACTCCATTTAAATTACAAAAAAAATCTGCATTGTTTTACTGTTAATATTTGCCAATTTTGACTACTGAGTTTGCCTATAGGTGGAATAAAGACATATACGTATGTTTATCATATACGAGTATACATATAATCGGTATATATAATCTATCGAATTATCAATAGCGAAAAATATGAACGAGTCGGCAACGGAATTAAAGGCCGGCGCACACCGGGTTCGTGTCGGGAGCCGCACGCTATCGGACTCGAGCACAATAACAGCGAAAACGTATGCCTGGTCTGTAATATAACACATCTACATACAGGATGCGGGTGGCAGGCGGTGGATCGATCGCATTGTCGCAGTGCTGCCAGACACGCCATAATACCCGAACTATTTCCGAATCTTTGCGGCGTTCGTCCAATCCCTGGCGATATGAAAATAACTTACAATTCTTATAAAAAAAGGGTGTATAATTTCGCCATTTTGAAACAAGTAAGGTAACTAAATATATAGGTACGTTCTTTACAGATACAGTAGAAACAATATGGTTTACGTTATGCCCCAAATTACCGCACGGAAGCGTTTTTAAATTCTCGTGTACAGAAGCCGATTCATACTTTCATCGAGGTGACAGTGAAAGTAAATATTTTTAGATGCATCTTTAGCGAATTTATGGATATTTTTATGATAACGCAACAAATAAGCAAAGTTCTGCATTTATTTACATATGAGACAAAGACATATAGAATTGAAATATCGTCACCTGAGGGTAAGAAGGTTCCAACTGTCAAAAGTAAAAAGCTGAGAAAAATGAAGTCAAAGTTTTGTTGGTTTCGAGTGTGTATCTTGGAATAAAAGGGCTCCATCTGAAGCAGATGAAACTCTTTTACGGAGAAGCGTGTAAATTTTCTGGCGACAGTTGGAATAATAAAGTTCTAAGTGACGATACTATTAGATGTTTTTTTTTATTGTACGTATAGATAAGGTTAGTAAGAACCCTTTGCACGAAAAAAATACAAATGTGAAATTTTGTTAGTTGGAACCCTCTTACTCTCAGGTGACGATATGGATATAAGACATAGAATATTGCAGAATAATTTAGTACTGGTTACAACCCGTGAAATATTCACGAAAGTAAAGATTTTCTACCCCTTATAAACTTGGTTCACTGTACGATCGTAATCAGTAATAAGTTTTAACTCTTAATGTAAACATTGATTTCATACGCGTTAAAAATTTCAGAATTAACAACACCAAACTGTTCTCCTTTTGTTTTCTACACTACTGTCACACAACAATAAATAGAAAAAATTCAAAATGATCCAGAAACGTTCAATGCGCATCGTGTGCATTTCGAATTACTTTCGGAGAGAAACAAAGTATTCCTCTTTCGTTCTCTTGTATTCAAATTTTAAATCTACTATTATTTATTTGACGACAACCGTATGGGTTTTGCTTATTTATATTATGATAAAGAATTTAAGAAGTGAATGCGGTGCGAATGATGATGTTATGAACAAAATAATGAAAGGATCATTAAGATGGTTTGTACATATGGAAAGAATGAATGACGAAGGAATGGTAAAAAAATATATGTTTACGACGTAAATTGAACCAGAATTAGAGGAAGACCGAGGAAAACGTGGCACGATCAAATAAATCAAATATTGAATGTCGGCCACGTGAGGAGTCGGAGAAATCGACGCGCGTGCATGACACGATGTATGAATGTTGAGGAAGCGAGAGAAATATGTCATGAAAGAAAAGTGTGGCAGACAATTCTTTCTGCATACCCCTTCGGGGAGACGGCGTGATGGTTATTTAGTTAGTTTATTACGATAATGATAATAATGATACGTAGAGATTAGACAAAGAAGATGAGACAAGGAGATGAGATAAAGATAAATGACAAAGAGATGGGACATCGATATAAGACATAGAGATGTGATATAGAGATGATATAATATATGTCGCCGCCACCTAGTTAAATACGCCGCTCAATTGACGGCTAGGCTGATAATGAAATGGCAGCATTCAATGACATGGCTTAGCCAACTTGCTGAACGCAACGTTCAACCAAAAGGCTAAACGTCGCCAGGCCGATAATAAAATACCGGAAT
The DNA here is from genome assembly GCA_022606425.2 of Lepidostoma basale. Lineage (NCBI taxonomy): Eukaryota > Metazoa > Arthropoda > Insecta > Trichoptera > Lepidostomatidae > Lepidostoma > Lepidostoma basale. The sequence goes on from JAHDVF020000995.1 coordinate 36,030, forward strand.
TCAATGACATGGCTAACGGACGCTTAGCCGACATGTTGAAAGCTACGTTATTGTGACTTTATATTATCTGAATTTATTTATTTATTTGAACACATACATTGACTCTGATCAACAGGTCGTTTGGACCCAATTACTGTATACAATTTTTATTTTTAGCTATTATACTGATTCTCGTGACATGCGATAGGTAGCCAATCTATCGCCATTTTATTGTCACGTGAATTCTACACCAGACCAAAGACAGTGTGACAATTTGGTGACAATTTTGAAAATTTGGTTTGGTTCATATGGTGCTCCCGTCAATTTGGAGATATTTCGTGTATAAGTGAATAGTTTTGGTCAATTTGATTATTGCCGCTCTTTATGATAGTTATTTGTGACAAAAAATACGTTTTTACTGTTTTGGTGTTAAAACTATATAAGTTTTTTCGTTTATAAAAAGAATTTTGACAGGTTTAAAAATACATTTTTCATTTGTTCCAATGACAATTTAAATAAATTCTTCAATAATATTTGTAAGTTCTTGCTGGTGTTGGATTGTTTTAAGTGCCTAATTACAGTAAATTAAAAAAAAAACAGTGGATAACGTGGAATAAAAATTAAATAAACACAAATTTCCGGATCGTCCAGCTGATGACAAGTGCTCCATCTAAAAGAACATTATGTGTTAAATAATTTTTCTTTGTTATTTTATTTTATATCATTGTATTTCAGATAATTTGTTTTAGATTTATTATGTAGACGTTGAACGATCGAAGTGTGCGCGGGAGATACCTTTTGGTGGCGATGAGGTTCGCAATTCATCACACCGCGTCTCTCGCGATGGCGAAAAGAGAAGGATGGAGTGCCGCATCGATTAAAGTGTGGCAGTCCATTCTTTCTGCTTACCCTTTTGGGGAGACGGCGTGATGGTTAGTTAGTTAGTTAGTTAGTTGAACACAAATAAAATAGGGATTTTGTTAAACAAGTTTTTAGCGTTTGCGTAAAAATTTGATGAGTAGATAGGGGATGTGGGATGTATTATTTTTTTAAAAACTAACTCTAACCTAAAGGATCGATTCTCGGTAAAATCAATAATAATTAAAAAGTGTTTTTTTCTGAAGCCTGGGTGATTGTGATGTAATTCCTCTCTGTAATTGGGTCTTCATTGGGTTGGTTAAAGTAAAATACATTAAAATAGAAATTCAAATTAAGTTATGTTTTTTATAAACACGCTATGCGTCAATATGAACATTAGAACCATAAAAGCGCTAAGCCAATGTCAAAACTAGTACGGTAGTAAAGAAGAACAGTACGTTTAGGTTAGAGTTAGTTTTTTTTTAAATAATACATCCCACATCCCCTATACGCATGCTCTCTCTCTTTTTTGTTTGAAAATCGTGCTACTTTTTACAAAAACACATGTTATCGAATGCCGACTGACAGCTGAACATTGTTAGATGACTGCTAGCGTTGCAGTTGTAAAAATTAGAACTAAAACGTTGAACTTTCTTAATTTATTCGACTACCAGACTAGTCACTTCATTGAATGCCGCCATTTCATTATCAGCCTAGCCGTTCAATTGAGCGGCGTATTTAACTAGGTGGCGGCGACATATACATAGATAATCAAGTATAATGTTGAATATAGTTTTCTGCTCATTACTGTTTCAATTAGTTTTGGTTGTTCCGTTTTAGTTTCGTAAATAAATCCACGTTACCTCCATTATTATCCCTGCTACTGGATACGGTGGCGTGCAGTCCTCTCATTATCTGGCTGCGATTATTCCAGCTCGGCTGGTCTGGAGGAAACGGAGCTCACCGTCCGCGCCCAACCATGGCGGCTTCTAACGGATACGCAAATTACACTATTCGGCTTATTATGCGCACTAACCTTAAATTTAAATAATTCCAAATGGTTAAGAACAAAAAGTTTAACTTTAAAAACTTCCTTGTAAAATCACCGCAAATTACTAAGTTATTATATATAATATATCGCTTTAACATATGATTAATTAGTATTAAAAAAATACATAAGTATTTAAAAAAAAAGTTTTGAAAGTATTGTAGGGTAAATGCAGTAGAAATGAGATCTCTCAGACGAATGAGTGAATACTCTGTGTATGATAGAGTGTCGAATGAAAATATAAGATGTGAATGCGGTGCGAAAGGTGGTGTTATGAACAAAATAATGAAAGGATCATTAAGATGGCTTGGATATTTGGAAATAATGATTGGTAAAAAAAATATATTTTAACTATGTAAATGGAACCAGAAATAGAGGAAGAACGAGGAAAACGTGGCACGATCAAATAAATCAAATATTGAATGTCGGCCACATGACACGATGTATAAATGTTGAGGAAGCGAGAGTGTCAGGAAGAAAAGTGCGTCAGTCCATTATTTCTGCGTACCACTTCGGGGAGACGGCGTGATGGTTAGTTAGTTAGTTTGTATTTTTTTTTAATTTGGCTCAACCTTGTTAAATATAATATATGTATTATCTTAACTAACTAACTAGCCATCACGCCGTATCCCCGGAGGGTTAGGCAGAAATAATGGACTGCCACACTTTTCTTTCCTGGCATATTTCTCTCGCTTCCTCAAGATTCATACATACTCGTACATCGTGTCATATTTTTTTTTTCACTTTAAAATTTATTATATCGACTGTTTTGTAGTTATTATTTTTTTTCGGTCGCTTGAACCCAATTACTATATACAAATTGTTTTTTTTTTAAGCTGATATATTGATTCTCATGACATGTGATAGGTAAGCTAATCTATCGCCATTTTATTGTCACTAAAATTCTACACCAGACCAAAGACAGTGTGACAATCACACTTCCATGTCGGGAATCGAACCCGGAACCTTCGGTATGCCAGTTAGAGCTTTTACCACTTTGCAACGACGGTCGTCGTTAATATCGTATTATACATCCATACCGTTTCCTCTATGATGAATGTATAATAGATTAAGAACATCTCGATAAAAATAATTTTTAAAGTGAAAAAAAATGTTTTAATTGCAATGTCTATGAATATACGAGTATAATAAAGATAATATATGAAAATTTTTTGATAATACATAAATCCCAAATTTTACATATTTTTAGAAAAGTCACTACGCAGGTTTCAAGGAATATTTTAGACATCCTTGGATGGTCTAGGATACATCCAGGGTGCAAAGAACAGAAACCTTATAATGAAGTGAATTTTATAATGTCATTCACGTATCATTGGTGTAATTATAAATGAGAAAATTAAAGGTCGCATTTTCTGCTATGCAGTAATTTCCTTGGGAAAGCAAAATACGCTGGGATTAAAACATACATGTTTTGATTGTTCCAGGTGTCACGCAATGGAAGCTTCGTGTCGGGAGCCGGCAAGAGGGAGTCAGTTTGCAAGAGCCAGAAGTTCCCACAGGGGGTTAGATCGCTCCTCGGAACGAACCAACAACCGCCCAAACGAGCATAGAAGATCGACCAGGAACAAGGAAAGATCAAGGGACAGATTGGATATAAGTAACAAAAACATCGGCCATTGTGTCAGCGAGAGAATAAACCGCGTTAACGAGGAGATAGGGCATATCAATGAGAGGTTAAGTCGCTTGAAAAGTGGCAACGAAATCTATAATAAAATCGAAGCTAATGCAGAGGAGTATTCCAGTGATGACGATGCTGAAGGAGAAGAAGTTTGTATATGGGTGGATGACAAGCAACTTTGGGTTAGCGGTGTGTTACCAAGTACCACATGCGGTGAGTTGGTGAGAGCTCTGCTTCCTCACCAATCGGGCTATGGCCGGACGAGTGAAGAAGATTGGGTCATCACGGAGTGTTGGAGGAGTATGGAACAGCCGTTGGAGAACGCAGCCACCATTTTGGACATCTGGAACGCGTGGGGAGATGCCCAGAATGAGGTAAATAAATAATATATTATATTTCACTAGTTTTTTTTCAGATTATGTCAACTTATATTATATAGATGAAAGTAGAATAAATGCAGTAGAAGTGAGATCTCTTAGACGAATGTGTGGATACTCTGTGTATGATAGAGTGTCGAATGAAAATATAAGAAGTGAATGCGGTGCGAATGATGGTGTTATGAACAAAATAATGAAAGGATCATTACGATGGTTTGGACATATGGAAAGAATGAATGAAGAAAGAATGGTAAAAAATAACGATGTAAATGGAACCAGAAATAGAGGAAGACCGTGGAAAACGTGGCACGAAAAAAAAATCAAATATTGAATGTCGGCAATGTGAGGAGTCAGAGAAATCGACGCGCGTGCATGACACGATGTATGAATGTTTAGGAAGCGAGAGAAATATGTCAGGAAAGAAAAGTGTGGTTGTCCATTCTTTCTGCCTACCCCTTGGGAGAGACGGCGTGATGGTTGGTTAGTTAGTTAGTTAGTTATATTATATATAAAAAAATAATCCAATGTGCGTGGATGTTTTTATGATGTACCTAGTACCTTTTTTCAATTAATAATTAAAAACAAACAAATTTAAAAAAAAAATCTGTAGAGTAAAAGCGTTATATTTAAATATTTTTTTATTGCATTTATCAGTAGGCTCGCTAGGAATTAGGCTTGCCAGAATTTAATAAAATAGCGTAATTTGGATTACTTTTTTTAACCCTTAATTGCACGGTGTAGGAAATTTCCTGCAAAGCGAAAAATCTATTATATATTGAACATAATATTTTAATTTCATATATATTCATATTCTACCCTACATTCTACATATTGCCACCTACCTATTGAGATACACAAGCATTCGCTTGTGAAGCTACTTAAGAGAAATCAATTTTACTAAGATATTTGGTTGACCTGCTTCAATTACTGAGAGTTTATTAGAAACCACGACAGTCTGCAACATTAGCGTGAATGGTGAAAACATGGAACAAGTAGTTGAGTTTGTGTATTTAGGTAGTATGTTTACAAGAGATGGGAGAGTGGAGAGGGATATTGAAAGAAGGGTTGGGGCAGGCAACAAAGTGAATGGCGCACTTAAAGTTGTCATCGCAAACAAAAACCTATCCAAAAAAGCTAGAATGGCAGTGCACAATGGTGTTCTTCTACCGACCCTTATGTATGGAAGCGAAGCATGGAACTGGCAAAGGAAGGATGAAAGTAGAATAAATGCAGTAGAAATGAGATCTCTTAGACGAATGTGTGGATATTCTGTGTATGATAAAGTGTCGAATGAAAATATAAGAAGTGAATGCGGTGCGAATGATGGTGTCATGAACAAAATATAATGAAAGGATCATTAAGATGGTTTGGACATATGGGAAAGAATGAATGAAGAAAGAATGGTAAAAAATATATGCTAACGATGTAAATGGAACCAGAGGAAAACCTGGCACGATCAAATAAATCAAATATTGAATGTCGGCCATGTGAGGAGTCAGAGAAATCGACGCGCGTGCATGACACGATGTATGAATGTTGAGGAAGCGAGAGAAATATGTCAGGAAAGAAAGGTGTGGCAGTCCATTCTTTCTGCCTACCCCTTCGGGGAGACGGCGTGATGGTTAGTTAGTTAGTTAGTTAATATAATTAATACAAATGTACGCGTACAGTGTTTTAACAAAAACAGTCGAAAAACACATACGAAAACACATGGATAGCGTTAACATTGTGAAAAATAGATGGACAGCGTTAACACAAGCCTCTGTCTAATGTTAATTTAAATTATGGTTTAGGTTTAGGTTTTATATGGTTTAGTAAACTATTGCGTGCGATATATAAACTAACTAACTAACTATCCATCATGCCATTTCTCCAAAGGAGTAAGCGGAAAGAATGGAGAGTCCCAGATCATAATAATATTATGTACAATTTAGTAGTAAGAAGTTATTGATGGGT
>JAHDVF020000996.1:0-22764 GCA_022606425.2 Lepidostoma basale
TTCTCTAGAAATCAACTAAAATGCGAAATCTCGGTACGCCAAGAAAAATTGAACCGTTAGACCAATTCAGATATCTCAGAAGTAAACTAACCAGCTCTACTGACCTCCCCAGAGAAGTAAAGCCACAGGTAGATAAGGCTGCAGCGGTTGCAGGGTGCCTGAAAGATGTCATATGGAGAAACAAGGACATGATGACTGACAGAAAGGTACGCATTTATAAGACCTGTGTGCGACCAATCCTCACATATGGCATTGAATCGAGGGCAGACACTGTCAAGACAAAGAGCATGCTCAGGACAACCGAGACGAAAACACCCCGCGCTATAGCTGGCAAAACCCTACGTGATCGAGTTAGGAATACAGCAATCCGAGAAATCTGCGAGGTCGTAGATGTGGTCAGATAGGGACGTCAAAGACGGCGATACTGGCATCAACATGTAGAAAGAATGAGCTCAAATAGGAAACCATACATAGCTCTCTATGGAACGCCTAAGGGACAACGCCGACCAGGAAAACCCCCGAAACGATGGAGAGAAAGCTGGAGTTCAGGGTCTCAAGAGGACCCGCCTGAAATAACAGACTCCTGAGTCTACCAAAGTGAAGAAGAAGAAGACTATGATACTTCTACATTATTTTACTGTCAAAATTTATAACACTATTATAATGTCACAATTTATTCTTATTCACTGAGAGTGTCACGACAACTGTTTCGTCAACCAATGTTGGCATCATCAGGTGTTACAATAATATATTATATTATTGAATTATTGTAACACCTGATGATGTCAACATAGGTAGAAAAAACAGCTGTCGCGGAGAATAAAATACAATTTTTATATAAAAAACAAAGTTAATTAATTTAACAGTTTAAAATATTAAGGTACGAGTATCATAGGGTTTCGGCCAAAACAATGGAAAATCAAATATTTTAGTATTTTTCATATTTTAATTAGGAGTACTTTATAACTAGAATTTTCATTCGATATTAATTTAAATATAAAGATCATAATTAGTTCTTAGATCAATTTGTGATTTAACCAAGAAATTGAAATAGCTTTTTTGTTATGTAAGATTAGTATTTCATTCTAACAGTTAAAGCAAAGTGACATTAACATAGATTCACGTCCTTCTAGAAAGTTCTCCGCAAGTTCCAGAATAATTTAAGCGGGTTGATCGAATCTAATTTCATACTAATCAATCTATCAAGCCATTCGCTCCGTGAATATTTGATTTACGCCGGTCTGTACGAACATAGCTCGATCTATGAAACAAACGGAATAATGCGGGCTGTCTTCGTACATCAACCGTGGGATTGACAATGTAGACAGACAGTTGTAATTTACTGCTCTTAAAGAAACTAATACAGATACGCTTGTTCGGCATTTAAAAAAATCGAACGTTTAAATAAATGTATTCAAAAATATAATCTTACTAGCATGTTTTTTTACTGGAAGAGTTTACAGAGAGAATGCACCGTCACATTATACTGTATACCTATATATTTTTTTTTTTTTACAAACATACTGTATTATATTGTATTCCCATGAGTAGATTATTTATTATGGGACAAAAGAATTATATTTTTAGAATTATAAGGACATATAATTAAAGTTATTCAACAACATTCAGAGAATAATTAAAAAACAAACAAACAAACCATCACGCCGTTTCTCCGCAGGGGTAAGCAGAGAGAATGGACCGCCACACTACTCTATCCTGGCAAACCTCTCTAGATTCCTCCACATTCATACAGCGAGTCATACACGCACGTCGATTCCTCCGACTTCTAACATGACTAACCTTTAAAAAAATTAAAAAATTAAGGCTTATATACACATCACGGAACAGACAAAGCTCCGGTCCGAATGTTCCCTTCCTAGAATCATAGAAAGGGTTGGCACTAGAACTCAATTATGAATTCCCATCTTTGCTTTAGTGGATATATTTCTATTTGCAGTGCCCCCCAACCCTTCTTAAGGGGTACTTTTATGATTTTATTCGTAACGCTTTTAGATAACCTGAATCAAAGATAATTTTTCACGGAACAGACAAAGCTCCGGTCCGAATGTTCCCTTCCTAGAATCCGGCGCGATAACCACTGAACCAGACGGCGAGTTATTTCGGATCAGTTTAATTTAGTTGTTACACTTACCGAAGTGGTTGGCTCCATTCAGCGCTCACATCAATGGGCACGGAACGTCTCTATTGTCCTACGGTACTAATCCAAACTCGTCCAATATGACAAACAAACACAATCAAACGACAGTATTAAACACGGAAACAATACTCAATTACACGAACTTGAAAATTCATTAATAATAATTAAAATTTTATTCACTATATTATAATGATTAAATTCTACGATTGTCTACAAATTAAAGCATCTAATGATTGTTTATAATAACCTAAAGATTATTAAACTATTTAAATTCACAAGCTTTTAAGTTTACACTTGAATCAAAAGTTTTTTTTATTTAACTGTGAATTGATCACTATTTAATGTCATTGAGAGCATAGCCGTTTCACAGCGAACTGGTAATATCTGAAAAGAAAAAAAAAACATTAATTTTTGTCTCTGTCTTAACCATCAACAATAAAAAATATTATCTGAATAAAACATCATATGTATGAGGTTCAAAAGGGTAGTAGGGCTACGATGGGGTATATTTTGCTGGAAAATATGCCTCTACAAAATGTCGTAAGGCGCCATGTTGCATTTATAACAGCAACACTGCTATCAAGTCCAACTCTCTAGCGTCCACGAGAGGTCTTTTACAGACCCCGCGAAACCTGGGAAATGTGGCACATATTACTTAGTACCATAGCAGATAGAGAGGGGACAAATGGGGAGCTTCCAGCGCCATAAAACTGAATACATCCAGCTAAGGGAAGGTAGCCCCGACAGAAAATCCTCCAGAGAAGGCAAGGGGATACCACTCTGGATATTTTCCCCAGGTCATCACCATAGGCCTACTCAAGGGTGATAGTCAACGTTGGAGAGACTTGACAAGTCACAGAAACAGGAAGAAGATGCATGTATGTGGCGGATAATGAACGCTTATCCCGTCTGCGCTATACCGTGCCGCCGGCAATAACAGAGTGAGATAGCAGTGCATTGGACAGATAAGCACAAATATCTCTATCTAACTCTGCTACTGCGGGCGACACTACATAGCACAGATGGAGTTAAGCGTGCATTACCCACTACACACATATACAACTCTAATATACCCAATGTCCCAAAAAACTTATCATAAATATTTCAATAATTTTAGTGCTTAATACTACCTACATGCGAGGTCATACGTGTCAAGTTTACCCATGTAGTAAATCGTACACCAGGATTCTGTCTGTAGGCACTTGTTCACCTGTATTCATAAAGTTTTTTGAATTGTTCCCAGTACAACAGTTTAATTCATCAAAACTGCCGTTTGTACACCCAATATGACCTGCTGTGTTATTAACACACGCCAGGCCAACTGTTTGGTACGCGATTAACCCGTATGACAAGCAACAGTTTGATTGAAACGGGTTTTTTAATGGTGATAGAGCAATGCAAAAAAAGTAATTTAGAAGTTTTCGGATATACGCGTTTTTATTTTATAAACAATTCATTTTTTTTAAATATTCAAATGAAAAAGTATGTTAATAAGTTAATTTAAATATGCTGAAAATTTTAATATTTTAACAGCAATCTCAGGGCAAAACGCCTGAATTTTACAACAATATATTTATAGATTTTATCTATTTATTCGTCGTGTTTATAATTTATATTAAACACCTAAGAAATTGAAAAAAATATTTGAGAAATATGTTTGATTTTTGTTTGGTTATAATAACAATCGGTTTCTATTCATCGTCTGGTAGACAGGAGTACAAAGACAGGAGTAACTACTCATAATACAAGAGAAAAGCCCAGAGTACAAGGTATAGTCCAGAGTACAAGCCTTATCCCAGAGAACAGATTAGATATTGCGATAGCAGTCAGCTGCTGTGATTCGGTTGGTATTTTAAAAAATATGTGGAATTAAATAAAATAAATATAATCAATAAATTTAAATCCGGCATTTAAAAAAAGGTGACTGCATTTTGTGAATAATGAAAAAAAAATTAATTTATGTTTCATAAATATTTAGTTAAAAAACACTAATGTTTGGGTCTACAACCAGTTTTGGTAGCTGGCTGACCAGGCCAAAAGAGAGCAGCGAACTTCCGAAACCAGTCGAAGACACAAACATTAGTGGATTTCATCTAAATATACATTTGAAAAGATTTTTTACAATTTTTCTAATTTTCATTATGTTTAGCATGATTTATCTGAATATTCTATTAAATAAAAACTATTGTACAAATTGTTAATAAAAATCCTAAATATTATTATATATATACGAGTATATACCTATATCTCAAACAATGTCGTTTTACATCTAAAATAAAAAATTAAAAAATATTGCATATATGTTTGAAATGTGATGATTGAATAGTTTAAGTTTAAATTTAGAAGAAAAAAACATGAGGATAATTCAACCTTCGGTGAAATTTTGATTGTACTCATTACTAATTCAATAACAATCATAATAAGCTTATGTCGGAAACAATCATTCATCCATTTTCGGCAGCGAACAGACTTGACAGTTATCCGATGGCATTTATCAACAAATACATGTGTTACTATTTACAGAACGCATTTCAGGATTATTAAATAACTGTATGCCGTTATTAGCGCGGAGTGGGTGAGTTAATTAACCGTCATTTTTGAGCGATCACCAGAGCTAGAGGAGCAGAAATGTGAAAATAGTAACGGCGCTTTTATTATAACAAATATTCGTCAAAAGTGTTGTTGGATTGTGGAATAACACTTTTTTTTAAATTTACAACTATAACTGATGATTCGTGGAATATTTTGGTCACGTAATCAATGTTATTCAAATTTTTACATATAGGTATAATGTTTAAAAATTGTTTCCTTTTATTTAATTTTTTAAAGATATATCGTTCAAATTACAATCTTCAAAATACAGTTCAATGGGATTTATCTTCTATCGTTCATTTAACTATAGTTTGGTCAATGTGTGGCAGATTCTAAAGATTTAACTGAGAATAATACACTATATACAGTTATAATATCTTCTTTTAAAATATCTTTGCTAAATGTAAATAAAAATAATTATTCTTTCACATAGATGAAAACGTCTGTTGTCTAGAAGTTTCAGATTATTTTTAAATAATGATGTTTTCCTTCCTGCTGAGGTATTGTCAAATGTTATTTTCTAAATTAATCGTGCTATTGAACGGCAAAACATGTCACTATCAGGAAATATAATATATACTCGTATTATAATGTATAAATTTATTAATTATATTTTCATCAAATTTATAAAACATGCATCAGGCCCAAGCAATGACATATGGAATCGAAGCAAGACCAGATACTGTCGGAACTAAATATCTCTTAAGAGTAGCAGAAATGAGAACATTGCGACCTATTGTGGGGAGAGAACCCTTAGAGAAAGGATACCCAATCCTGCAAAATTGAAGACATACGTATAGTGAAATGGAGTAGGCAGAGAAGACGATTCTGGAGGGACCACATCGAGAAAATGGATCCAGCAAGAATTTCTTATATCGTGATGCACGAGACTCCAGAGGGCCGTCAATCACCAGGATGACCACCAAAGAGATGGAGAGAAGGCTGGTCGTCTTCATCACGGGAAGAAAGTTGATATCCTGCATAAATAAATCGCAATATCTACAAACAGAAGAAGAAGAAGAAGAAGATATTTTCATCAATCGTTATATCGGCAATAATTTGCAATTAAATGAAAAGTTCAAGATTACGTTGATTTTTCTCTAAATTTCTAAGTATTATTTAGTAATTTAATTATTAAGAGAGAGTTATTATGAATCATGCGGTTGAAAAATCTGCCCTCAAATGTGCCAACGTTTGAAATGCTCTATGCCACGATATACGGGTGCCTTATCATGGTCGACCTTTGATAGAAAATATACATTAACGGTTTTCTATTTTATTTTATTTCGTAACTGTCCTGTTCTAGAGAAGTATTATTCAAACGCATTATTCCGAAGTCGAAGCTTTTATCTTTATTTGCGACGATGGTATTGGTGGCCCTACTTGTAAGAGGTGAAGGGATTTACTTGAGGGACTTATCCTGTCAAGAAGTGAAAAAGGTACTTTTCCTATATGTTACCGACATCCGTAATATACGTTTTAATATTTATGATCTACAGTTTTGACCTTTGATACTTAGTGTTGGGAAGAAGAATATTCTACAAAGGAAGTGGAATAAATACTAGAATTTTGTCATACGTGAAATATTGTTATTAACCATCTTATTTATTGTGGCTTGAACAAGGATACAAAATATGATATTGAGGAAGGCTTATGTTTTCTGGAAGTTAGCTTAAAAACAGTGAGATGTTTCGCCTTGCCGAGGCACAATTATGTGACGGGAATTAAACGAGTGTCTGCTTATATACAAGATTTAATAAATGAGAAAATGTTATAAGTAAATTTTGCTAAAATTTAAGTCTTGTTTGGCAATATAGAGAGTAGTATAATGTTACTTTATATTTCTATTAATTAAATGATTATTCTTAATCAAAGTTTTTCATTTAAAATTGGAACTGATGAAAATCATATTAATGAGAATAAATATTACAAAAAATACGTCATAATATAATTCAACAATGCTGCTTATTATATTTAAACTCATTAATTATTTCAATTATTTTGTAAAACCCAATATTAAGTATTTAATATAATATCCATCACGTTTTTCTCAATCAACGATTTGATAACCGATTATTTTTTCTTAATAAAATATTAGATAATGTCCTATGAGACGAAACACGTCACTCCCATATAATTAAAAATTATATAAAAAAAATCGACAAATACAAGAATCTTTAATAAAATTAAACCATTTTGTTCGTAACATAGTATAAGGAAATAATATTTTAAAATAATAGTGCTTTAAAACATTGCTTTTATTATTTAATAAAAGGAATTCATTAATCAATATTAAAAAACTCCTAAGAGTTCTAAAATGGCAGAAATAAAACATGATAAAGGAAGATGAAAAAGATGCTAGAGGGATAGCTAGATGTCACTACCCTAAGACAATTTACCTTCACAAATAGGTCATATGACCTAGATTAATTGGAAGAAGAAAAATGAATTACTAATAAGTTTAATGGTTTCTTATTTTGTATAATAATGTAAAACTCCATATTAAATAAAATATACGAATGAAAACGTATATTTTCTTGAAGCCTTATTTCATTTTGTGGTAATGATAAGTATCAAATGTCTATATATCAAGACATTTGATAATGCCTCAGCAAGACGAAATTTTTCATTCAATTAAACACTATTCACTTAATATGAACCACTTTATCGAGTTAGTAGTATCGAGTCGCCAACCGGTCTCACTATGTGGCGAGCTTCCTCAGGGCTACATACAAACTGACTTTTAAATATGTCAAACCACCAAGTAATTGTGGTATCGTAGTTTAAATGTAATAAAACTTCTAGAAAACAGACGTTTTCATTCATATTAACAATAAGAAATAAATCAGTCAACGTATTTATTAATAAAGCATATTTCAAATGAATAACTCCGGTACTGAAGTGATTTGGTTCTAACTAACTTTTAATGGTCATAATTCAAACAAGCATTTCAAAATAAACAAATAATTTATTAAATTTCCTAGCATCAAAGGGAAACAGAAGCAAGTTAAATATGAGTAAAAGCTGCTAATGTACCGCGAGAAACAATCTCATATTAGACGAATTTTAATTCGTACGAAATATGCTACAGCAGTTGAGTTTCATATGAGCCAAATAAATTATTCACAAAGACCCTTTCAGCCGGGCTTTGAGGTCTCAAAGGGTGGGAGGGCTCACCGAGAGCAGAATTCTAATAGCGGCGAACATTTGTGATGGTTACATTACACCATTCGTCACGGTTAATGCTATTTTTCGATATTACTCACATTTACATAATTGCAAAGACACTGACGTGACTTGTTATTCTATTTGCCATTCCGTAAAAAGGTCGCCCGAGTTTAATAACAAAATTGTATTACTCGAGGACCAGACGTAACCATTCGTAATTCATACTCATATACTCAGCTTTGAATAATATTTTAATGTTCTGTATTTTCACAACACGATGGCGATGGTAGTGTGATTCTTACAATGTCTTTGGTCTGGTGTAGAATTCACTTGTTACAAAAATGGCGATAGATTAACTACGTATTACATGTCCTGAGAATCAATATAATAGCTAAACAAAAAAAATATACTGTACATAAGAAATAAACCCTTAATATCACGGTTCACGTACGTGTTTCGGATGGTTCTTATCCTCCCTTGGTGTACAAATTTTAAAACCAAATTAACCTTACATATTTGTATACTGAACAAGCAATAAGAGTCATCTGTGACATGGCTGGGAGCAATGAAATAATGTGAAAACAGAAAATTACTAAATGTTTAAATTTAATACACTGTTGTTATACGTATTGCAATTTATTTTTATGAGATTGTTGTGACAGCTGTTTCGCCAACCTATGTTGACATCATCACGAAAAAATTATATTTGATATACTACTGTAACACCTGATGATGTCAACATAAGTTGATGAAACAGCTGTAGCGTAAAATAAAATACAGTTGTGATACAAAAAACAAAATTATTTAATTTAACTGTTAAGTATTATATAATATTAATCAAAAATTTTTTTTACATAACCTCAAGTTGTAATTTCGACAAATATATTATAATATAAACAAAATTTCGCCTAACGTATAATACGGGCGCGTATAAACACAAAAGGAACAACAAGGAAACCGTTTTAATTCCAGCAAATGATAAGTTGGGCACTTTCTGCTGACCATAACTCAAAATCTTCCGCAAATTATGCACGGAAGATAGATTATCCGACGGAAATTCACGTTGCGGACGCCAGCCGCACTACGGCGTGTCAGGGGCACTCGCCGCAGGTCTCCGGGCGGAGAGGAATCTAATTAAAGGCATACCCCGAAATATGACTGAGCAAACAGAATCTGCAATCGAGGAAGACTCGTACGCTTAACCTATCATGTTTACCCTTCCCTGATCTCATCGGTTCTTTCATACGACGCCTACTTTATATTTCAATATTAAACGCTTATTAGTATGAAAGTGAAACTACGAATGGAAGTGAAGCCGGTTTCAAACAAAGAGATTAACTAAGCTAATTAAATTAAACAATTTATTTTACTTTGTAAAACATAACTATATTTTAAATTTAAATTAAATTAAAAAAATTATAAACTGATAACGAATAAATTTTGTTTTTTGTATCACAATTATGGTTTATTTTACGCGACAGCTGTTTCATCAACCTATGTTGACATCATCAGGTGTTACAATGTCAATGATGTCACCATAGGTTGATGTCAATGATGTCAACGATTTCAACAATGTCAACATAGGTTGATGTCAATGATGTCAATGTCAATGATGTCAACATAGGTTGATGAAATAGCTGTCGCGTAAAATAAAATACAATTGTGATACAAAAACAAAGTTTATTCATTAACAGTTTAAAATGTTAAGGTATCATAGTGTTGAGGCCAAAACAATGGACTATTTAAAAAAAATGTATTAACACAATCATGTTTATGGACACAAAAAAGTACCAACAAGCTGAGAACAATGGAGAGAGCCATGTTTGGTATTAGCTTGCGGGACAGAGTCAATTATGTAGACATACGAGCCAAGACAAATGTCTTTGACGTCATCAAGTTAACCGCAACCCTTAAGTGGTGTTGGACGGGACACGTTGCTCGTGATCCAAATGAAAAGTGGACAAGGCGACTCGGTGACCTTGTGGTCGCCATCCCTCCACTTTGCCCATGATGATGAGCATTTCGAGGTTCTGGGCTGTTTTCAAAATATTTCAGCACTCTCTGAGAGCACACCCACGAGATTCATCTGCACATAAACATGAAAAATTATCTCAGCTATGCGAGCTCTGCAACCGGCTGGAAGCTTGAAGCTGACCAAACAATAATAAAATTAAGATAAATGACGTAGAAATGGGATCACTGTGAAGAATTTGCAGGAAAACGATGTAATGTATCATATAACATAATAGAATACTGAACTACGAAATAAGAAAAAAATATAAGTAAAATTTTAAAAGGATCCCTAAGATAGTTTGGACATATGAAACGAATCGATGATAGAATAATGGTTAAAAAGTTGTAGACGAATAGTGTGTGTGGAAAAAGAAACAGAGGACGACCGAGGCAAGCATGGTATGACCAATTTAATCAAGTATTAAAAGAGAGCCACATTCGAGATTGTAGGTTAGTTAGCTAGTTAAACGCTTATTGGGGCGGGAACAAACTTACACCTGCAAGCATCAGCCATATTCGTATTCCATTATTTAAATGTTATTTTGTATACACATATTCAAAAAGCGGAAAATGCGTTCTATGCTAGAACAGTTTTTAATTAGTAGGAAAACTCCAATAGGCCACCTGGCAAACACTGTTAAGAAAATTTTGTTTGCCAAATAGCAGACAAAATTTTCTATGAACAGACCGAAGCATTAGACGATTATTATTGTAATAAACAAGACAAACCATCACGCCGTTTCCCCGTAGTGGTAGGCAAAGAGAATGGACTGCCACACTACTCTATCCTGGCACACCTCTCTAGCTTCCTCCACATTCATACAGCGAGTCATACACGCAGGTTGATTCTTCCGACTTCTAACATGACCAACCTTAAAAATTTGATTAATTTGGTCATGCCATGTTTTCCTCTGTCTGCCTCGACTCCGTACTCCATTTACATGATTATTGTAATCTTGATTAAATTAATCTCTGAAGATGTTTTTCAATAAAAATTTTAATATGAAAAAACTTATTAAGCTTTTAAAAAGGAAAAATTAAGCTTTTTTAACAATAAGAACATGTTTTTATTTTACACCCTCTAAGTACAATACTTTCCAAGCTACTTCTCTCTTGGAATATGTTATATTATATGTATTTTTTATTCTTTATCAAACGAACACGATCTTCTTTTAACAATTTAATTGGTTAAATCGTCCCATATTATATGTTTATTGCCATTCTCCTATTAATCATTCTATCATTAGTACCCGTTATGCCCTAGTGTTCCAAACTGATTTTTTTATTAATAACAGATATATCTGCATTACACAATTTTCTAAAATTACGCTATAAAAGAGAAATTGCCATTTATACAATATAACAAAAAGTTTTTTTTATTTGGTTCGCAATGTATTATTTATTATTTTTCTTAAGATAATCAAATGAGGTAACTGAAATCTCGTGATGGAAGTTCATTTTAAACAATAATGAAATAAAACGATGTTTTTTATAACTACTTCCACATTTGTCTTTATTTCGAAAGCGGCCGGTTTCGCCAGGGTCGCTGGCATTGACAGACTGGAGAGTTGAGACCAGCCTGCGAAACCGGTCGCTGTCAAAATAAAGACAAATGTGGCAGCAGTTATAAAAAAACGTCGGTTTATTTCATTATTATTATTTTTTTGTTTATTTGTCTAGGCTTGGCACATGTCCCTTCTCTGTACTGCCATCTTTGCTTTAGCCGACTTGCTTCAAAATCTAAAGATTTTCTCTATAGATAACAAACACCTATTAATTATATTTCTTGGTCTGTTTGTACATGATAAGTTTATATGTACAACGCTTAAACTATAAATCAGGCTTTACCATTGATATTGTTAATGTTTAACCTTAATATCTATAACAAACAGATGTTATATCATAGACAACCAAATATCTTATTCGCTTGCGTAGGTACCTAGACCCTATCAACACGAAATATAGTTGTTACTCTCCCCGAAGTTTAGACGAATCTAAGTTTGCGGCATTGTTCCTTAATCTATTTAATTATTTATGCGTTGACCGAACATTGTTTATGGCGTGCTCCGGCCCTGTTGGAAATAAAATTCCACCGTCAGCGGGACCCTTGTTATTGTGGAGCGAAATTAATTTCGGTTTGAGCGTCTGTTGTGCAAATGAAGATACAATTCGCCCTAAGATTTTCATAAGCCAATTAATTTGCCTGCGGAATAAACATATCCATTTCGGGAGTGCTGTAACCGGATACGCCGCTGAACCCTTCGAGCAAAGAGTGTAAACGATTCGACAGAAAAAATATTTGCGATTTTAGGATGCAAACTTTTCCGCAGATCAATTTCAAAATAAATTTCCTTTCTTGTTACCTAAATATATAGTTTGTCATGTTTGTTTATTTATACAACACGGTACATGAGTGAATGCAGTGCGAATGAAATTGTTATGAACAAAATAAAGAAAGGAAATTAAGGTGGTTTCGACACAGGGAAAGAAGAAAATATGAATAAAGAAAATAAAGAAATAATGGTAAAGAAAGTATACTTAAATGACCTAAACGGAACTAGAAATAGAGGAAGACAAGAAAACGCGATGCGATCAATCAATCAAATATTAAGGAGTCGAAGAAATCGACGTGCGTGCATGACACGATGTATGAAAGCACAGTGTGGTGGTCAATTGTTTCTACCTACCCCTTTGGGAGACGGCGTAATGGTTAGTAAGTTGTATTAAAATTATTACATTTTTTCAATATTATCAAAAAAAATAACGCTTTTGTTAAAAAAAAAACACTTTTTTTTTAATTATGCAATAAAACTCCTTGGAATCTGAATTATTCTTAAATATTCGAAAGTAAAAACAATGATTTCGCTATTTAGAAAAATAAACTAAATTCATTTTTGATAACAATGACTAACTCAATAACTTCTACTCTGCCTCTTGTGATGAATGGATTATTGCCCAAATAAACTCGTTTTTACTTTTGTATAGTTTCCCGCCTTATTTATCTTGAACAATTGAAGGCTGGTTATTTAAAGGGGCCAAATGGTTTAAACATAAAGCAGATAAAATAAGCAAAAACTATTTTATTTGGTTCCATGTGTCATGTACCACGGGTGGCATATTTAGCGTGACGTTTGAAGTTTATTCAATCATTACGCACTTTTACACAGTTATTGGCCTTTATGTTTAAGACTAACTTTAATTTTTAAAAAAGAAAAATTGGACTAAGCTGGGCAGCTTTCGGAAACATGAGTTACATCCTTAAAAATTGGTAAATACCGATCAACCTGAAACGAAAAGTCTATGAAGCCTGCGTTCTGCCAGTTGGTATTTATGGTCTTGAAACTGTAACATTGTCTAAACAAAGTGCCGAGAAACTACGAGTGACCTAAAGAGCCATGGAAAGAGCCATGTTAGGAATAAGCCTAAGAAACAGTGTCAGAAAGATACGGTGAGAGAAAAAACAAAGGTCACTAACATCATCCACCAGGTGGCGACTCTAAAATGCCAATGGGCAGGTCACGTAGCCAGAAGCTCAGATGAAAAGTGGACAAGAAGACTGCTGACTTGGAAACCGTGGACGGGGAAGAGAAGTGCTGGGCGACCGCAACTACGGTGAAAGGATGATCTGAACAAACACGTCGGAATAACCTGGATGCATTCTGCACAGGACAGAGTGACATGCAAGCGAATGGAAGGGGCCTTTGTCCAGGAGTGGACGGGAATAGGTTGAGGAAGAAGAAAAAGATGTTTAAGACCAATTGCCATCAAAATTATTTTTTACTTTTTGTACACTTGGTACCTTTGTAATATCCAGCCTTCAATTGTACTTGTTTTCAAGGTGTGTGTGTTTTTCTTTAATTAATTTTTTTATAGCTATCACTGATTTTAGGGAGTTACACCATTGAATCAGAAACTCGCAGGTACATAGTAAGTACAAGGGTGGGTCTTACTTACGATTACTCGCATTTATTCTCTATTGTGCTGCGCCATGTAAAATACGAACATTTGAATAATTTAAATTCAAATTTATGGTCGAGGAAAACTCTGTGGGAAAATGTTTTGATGTAAGACCCTGATAGAATTTCACCAATAGCTAATTTATTCTTCGGAAATATTGTGAAACTTTACACGATAACGCGAATTCAAGAATTTATTTAAAATTCGTTAAATCGTATTATTTTCTTTCTCCGTATCGAATTTCGTAAATTCTTATTAAAGAAAACAAAACCGTTTTAATAAAGATTTATGATGAGACGAAAATTCCTATTATCTCTAAATCTTATAAATGAAACAAGTATTTGGAAATATCGAAAATCTATATTTCGCTCGTAAATAATGAAATCTAATTAAATAAAACGACGTTTTTTTAATAACAACTTCCACTTTTAGTCATCGACAGCTACAGGTTTCGCAAGGCAGCTGGCATTGACAGACTGGTCGACTTGACAGATATAAAAAATTATCGTTTTATTTAAATAATATTTCAAATGAACTTCCATCAAGAGATTTCAGTAAAATCATTATGTTATCTTACAAATTCACTTACTAACTAACCATTATGCCCTGAAGTGGTAAACAAAAAATTCACCGCCACGCTGTTCTTTCCTGTCATTATTCTCTCTTTTCCTCAACATTCATAAATTGTGTCATGCACACACGTCGGGTTCTCCTACTCCTCACGCTGACATTTAATATTTGACTTTTAGATCGTGGCACGTTTTCCTCGGTCTTTCTTTATTTCCAGTTCCCGTAACGTCTTTTACGTAAACTTTTTTACTAATTATTTTATTTCTTTGCGTGTCTCCAAACCATTTTATTAATCCTTTAATTATGTTATTCATTACATTCGTACTGCATTCACTTCTTATAATTGCATTTGACACTATCATATACAGATTTACCCCACATTCGTTTAAGCTATCCCGTTTCTACATTTTTTTGCCAGTTCCATGCTTCACATTCATATTAAATTTTTACTATTGAACATTATAACGGCATAAAATACGGAAAAACCCATTTTCTCTTCACATATGTTTTCTTTCCGCTTCAAATATCATGTTATATTATATGTCTGGTTATATTGTGATCTTTATCATTTTCATGTATATTATATCACGAGAAGAATTGAGTTTACTTCATGTGCCGTTACCTAAGGGAGTTATGACATGACGGTACTAATACGAATTTGTTAGAGTAAGCAAGTTAATAATTTAATAAATTACAATACTACACCTTTCGGTTCCTATTTGCCTAAAGGATAATTATTCGTGGCATAATTCCAGATGATACTTGAAAATTCAATAATTATGTTAATAATCCGGCCCCAGAAGCTCTGAGGAGTTATTTCGTGAGTATTGTGCGTGGATTATTAAGGCAAGCAAATTCGGCTGAAATTCTAACAAAGCGTAATTATAAATCAAAGTGATCTTTTTTCAAAAAGCAACGGCCCGAATTCCACTCTAAGCATACAAAACGAAGAAATAATTTCACCTAATCCGAGAACTCAGCAGGAGAGTGTTTTCTCAATGAATAACAAAAGGAGTTTTATCTTTTGTACGGCGTCCTACCTTCGTCTTGTAACTTTTGAGTTACAGCGTAGGCTTTTAAGTTTTAAGCGTACAAATTTAAGCAACCGTAACAGAGAAAGTTTTCCAAGAAAAACTTGACTCTAATTGTTCCTGCTCCCGCTGCTCTGGACATGAAAATACCCTCCCAACAGCTGTAATAGAATGCTCGGCTATAATAATTGTCGGAAATAGAAATGCAAACAAACTCGCCTGAATTATCATTTATTTGTTGGGCGCTTGTACAGCGTTATTCCGCGGTGCTCCTCTTGTGAAACTTTGTTTTCTGGGCTGACAGAATCCTGTCAAAACACAGAATATTCACAATTTTGTTTTTTGTGTGGAAGAGTACAAAAATCTACTTTTTTGCACACAATTCGGTCGAATTAATTCAAATTGCGGTTGTATATTCGCTTTCCCGATTTTAATTTAGCTATATTATTGTTATATATTTAATATGAATGAAAACGTTTGTCTTCTAGGAGTTTTATCAAATTTTAAATGGAATTACACTTTCGTCCTTCTAAGGCATTATCAGGTGTCAACATTTGATAATGCCTTAGAAGGGCGATACGTATCATTCCATCTAAAATATAATAAAACTCCTAAAAGACTGACGTTTTCATTCATATTAATTATTAAATTAGGAGTTTAAAATCATTGTTCAAGAAACTATACATTTTGTATCTTGAACAACGATTTAAAACTCCATATTAAATATTTAATAAGAATAAAATCATATTTTTTCTAAAACTTTTATTATATTTTAAAGGAATGACATGTTTTGCCGTGCGTAGACATTATAAAACATGTAACTTTTGATAATGCTTTATAGTTGTAGTTGTGCTTTAAGATTGATTGCAAATGTAATATGAGCAGAATTATTTACTCATCGCTGAGCAGTGCACGCCTTATCATACATATCTGTATATTGAATGATACCTTCGTGCCAGTGGCAAAATTTATGACTGCCACACAGAAGGTCCCGAGTTCGATTTCCGGCGATGGCGGTGTGTTTGACGACCTTCGTGGCCGAGTGGTAATTGCTTTGACTGCCATCATGAATGGCCCGAGTTTGATTCCCGGCGATGACAGTGTGATTGTCACACTGCCTACAGGTATGGCGTAGATTTCACGTGACAATAAAATGACAATAGAGAAGCTACCTATCACATGTCACTAGAATCAGTATGATCGCTTTACTCTTTACAACGATTTTCTCGCGCTGTAATAATGTAATGAGCGATTCGACAAAATAATAAATATAATAATAATAATTTTAATAGGTAAAAAATAATAATTATAATAATAATCATTTGGAGAAGGTGGTCCTTTTCCCCACGCAGTATATGACCCAGATGTTAAATCTTACGAACCTTAATAGTTGATAACAGCTCCCTGTCAACTCTAGCTCGCCTAAGAACATTATTATTATTATCATTAATAATATTAAATAAATTATAATTAATCATAATAAAAAGGATAATAAGAAGGACAGACGTTTTTATTCGTATTAATTATATTCTAGTTATTATTATATTATAGTTATTGGTGTTCTTCTACCGACTATGGAAGCAAAGCATGGAACTGGCAAAAGAAGGATAACTAACTCTTGTGTGGATACTCGGTGTATGATAGAGTGTCGAATGAAATTATCAGAAGTGAATGCGGTACGAATGATGGTGTTATGAACAAAATAATGAAAGGATCATTAAGGTCGTTTGGACATATGGAAAGAATGAATGAAAAAAGAATGATAAAAAAATATATGTTAACGATGTAAATGAAACCAGAAATAGAGGAAGACCGAGGAAAACGTGGCACGATCAAATAAATCAAATATTGAATGTTGGCCATGTGAGGAGTCAGATAAATCGACGCGCGTGCATGACACGGTGTATGAATGTTGAGGAAGCGAGAGAAGTAAGTCAGGAAAGAAAAGTGTGGCAGTCCATTCTTTCTGCCTACCCATTCGGGAAACGGTTTAATGGTTAGTTAGTTATTTATTAATGATATGGGACACAAGTATTTTTTATAATATAAAAAACGTTGAATGGAATATAACATCAGTTAATGCCCTATTATACCAGCAATAAAAAGAAGGCACCAAAGCGTCTGACGTTATTTTAAATCAATGAACAAAGCAGTAAGCAATATTTCATCTTTTTTATTACGCCAGTTCCCATAACTATAACAATGTACCTATAAATATTTGGATTCGCTGGAAGTTTGGGGCTTCCTGGGAAGCTATTTTCCTCGCATCACCAGTCGGGACTATGAAAGTCACGGCCGGAACGCCATTTTAATATCGCTTTAGGTGGGTTTACTTACCTGAGCATTCGCCCGAGAACGCACGCTATCTAGCCATGAATGTTCTTTTGGGCTTAGACTAACGGTTACGTGAGACTGTGTACTTTAGCGCGGAATATACCCAACATTTCGCCCCTTTTGGAACTTTTTGACTGCTTTGTAGTTTTCAAGGTGCACAGGAGATGGTTTTGACGGTAATAATAATTTTTTCGTCTATTTAAGAACCTCAATTCTTTCTAACTAGCTAGAAATACACCCAAAATACATATTTTATTATAATATTTTTACGCTATGATTTTCCGTTCTATAATGAATAGAAACGAATAATGAATGTGAATGTTCTATAATGAATAGAAACGAAAAATATGGAATAGAAACGAGAGCTGACACTATCAAAACAAAAAAAAATCCTAAGAACCACAGAAATGAAGACTCTCCGATCCGTTGCGGGAACGACTCTCCACCCAAAATACATATTTTATTGTAATATTTTTACGCTATGATTTTCTGTTATATAATGACATGTGGAATAGAAACGGTAGCTGACACTATCAGAACAAAAAGTGTCATAAGAACCACAGAAATGAAGACTCTCCGATCCGTTGCGGGAACGACTCTCCACCCAAAATACATATTTTATTGTAATATTTTTACGATATGATTTTCTGTTATATAATGACATGTGGAATAGAAACGGTAACTGACACTATCAAAACAAAAAGTGTCATAAGAACCACAGAAATGAAAACTCTCCGATCCGTTGCGGGAAAGACTCTCCACCCAAAATACATATTTTATTGTAATATTTTTACGCTATGATTTTCTGTTATATAATGACATGTGGAATAGAAACGGTAGCTGACACTATCAGAACAAAAAGTGTCATAAGAACCACAGAAATGAAGACTCTCCGATCCGTTGCGGGAACGACTCTCCACCCAAAATACATATTTTATTGTAATATTTTTACGTTATGATTTTCTGTTATATAATGACATGTGGAATAGAAACGGTAACTGACACTATCAAAACAAAAAGTGTCATAAGAACCACAGAAATGAAAACTCTCCGATCCGTTGCGGGAAAGACTCTCCACCCAAAATACATATTTTATTGTAATATTTTTACGCTATGATTTTCTGTTATATAATGACATGTGGAATAGAAACGGTAACTGACACTATCAAAACAAAAAGTGTCATAAGAACCACAGAAATGAAGACTGTCCGATCCGTTGCGGGAAAGACTCTCCACCCAAAATACATATTTTATTGTAATATTTTTACGCTATGATTTTCTGTTATATAATGACATGTGGAATAGAAACGGTAGCTGACACTATCAGAACAAAAAGTGTCATAAGAACCACAGAAATGAAGACTCTCCGATCCGTTGCGGGAACGACTCTCCACCCAAAATACATATTTTATTGTAATATTTTTACGTTATGATTTTCTGTTATATAATGACATGTGGAATAGAAACGGTAGCTGACACTATCAGAACAAAAAGTGTCATAAGAACCACAGAAATGAAGAATCTCCGATCCGTTGCGGGAACGACTCTCCACCCAAAATACATATTTTATTGTAATATTTTTACGTTATGATTTTCTGTTATATAATGACATGTGGAATAGAAACGGTAGCTGACACTATCAGAACAAAAAGTGTGCAAAAATCATTGCAGAAAATAAGTCACAAGAGAAATGACAAGAGAAATGAAAGGTCCCAGGTTCAATTTTCGGCTAATACAGCGTGATTCTAACACTGTCCTTGTTCTTGTATAGAATTCACTTAACAACAAAATGCCATGTCATGTCATGGTAATGGAGTTCAAACGACCTAATGCAATAATAATAATAATAATAAATAAATCAACAAAAAAAATGTTTTAAATTACTTTTAGAAATCAAATTATAGTTGCGGTTTTTATTTGGTTAAACTCCATTATGTAACTAACTAACTAGCTTACTAACCATAACGCCGTTTCTCCAGCGGGATAGGCAGAGAGGGATGGATTGCCATACCGTTTTGTCCTGACATTTACCTCTCTAGCGTTCTCCAAATTCATACATTCCATTATATAATTGATGTATAATGAAAGTTCGATTGTTTTTTGGTTTTCCATTAATTTTTTAATAAACAAAAATATTTAAACAAGAGTTTCGCCTTGCGGGGGCATTCTCAAACATTGAGAATACCCTCGGAAGGTGAAACAAATTCGTCTTTATTGTTTATATATTTTTGTATATAAATAAATCAATGTGAAACTAATAAAGCAATCGGCCTTTCATTATACGTTAATTCTAGAAATCAGACTTTCCATTAATGTTATAATGGGGAAAAAAAGTTTAATGTCTTGTAATATAAAATATATATTTTTTAATACAGCCGGTTTCGGTAGCTAGCAGCCATCTTGTTCTTGAAGATGATATTGAGTGACCGAAAACAATCGAAACTAAAATAAAGGTTTAATAAAACTGTATATGGTATATTTTATTAAGGTTTTTTTCATTATTTACATTAAACTTCGACTGAGAAATTTCATTAAACAACATTAATAATTTTCCACTTAGAGGGTTGCTACATAAAATTATACGATATTTATATAGTTCTTCAAACATTTAGCAGCTAAAATGTTAGTATTGTAAATTATTATTTAGAGTACGATTATTCTGTTGTAATAAGTAAAGTATATTGAAGAGGGGTGAGATTACAATTTCTGTTTCTCAATCTTTTAATATGCTTGCGAAGGAAACCCATTATTTAGATAAAGAAACAAATTTTCATCATTACATAAATGTTTAATTCGAGTTGAAATTAAACCGAGATTCGGTAAATTTAACTTCCCATCTTAATCCCTATTCACACAAAAGCACAGAATTAAAGTTACATAAAGATGTGCCTCCTTTTAATTAACGATTATTACACTGTCTGCTTGAATTTAAAATAAATTATTGCCCCAGTAATATTTTTCATCTATTGAAGAAGTAGATATTCTGGAAGCACAAGATTGCGGAGTTAAATTTGTAAGGAGAAGTACCTTAAACTGTTTCACTGGAGAGGGTTCTGGCAACCATTAAAGTAAAGTATTATATCTCCTTTAGTACGAAACATTTAAGAGGTATAATAACCTTCTGTGACAATTTCAGAATTCCGAGCTCAAACGTTTGTTACAAAACATGTCCTTGCGCCTCGCGCGACCCAATGAATGTGGAAACTTTTAACAATTGTTTAAAACTTCACTTCTTGTTTTCAACTTCACGCAGAGAACGTTGTCGCAAATTTCGTGATTTTGACAAATTTATTGCAATCGACAAATCCATTAACGCGCTCGTTATCGATCGAAGTGTGAAAACAATTTTAACTGTCATTTCTTATCACACCATCACAATACCTAGTTAAAGTGATCGATGAATCATTTTATGTACCTATTCACTTTATAAAAAATTATGACTGTTGAATTTTCATTGTTAATTTGGAAGGAAGAATTTTCATTGTTAATCTCTTGACCCGGCCTGCATCGCTCAGGGAACCCAGTCGGGTGGAAAAGATTCCTTGAGGCCTTATGCACCACGAAGGTGTGACAGGACAAAAAGAAAAAGAATAAGAATCTCTTGACCCAGATGTAGAGATAAAATGCAGAATTGAGGCAGCAAGAGCTACGTTTAATAAAATGAAATCACTCTTCTGCAATGATAACATAAACTTGCAACTCCGCCAGAGAATGATCAAATGCGTGGTCTGTTTTATTGTATGGATGTGAAACTTTGACCTTGAAAGTCAACCCAATGAACAGACTGGAAGCTTAGAATTCCCTGGACAGACATGGTTACCAATACCAAAGTCCTGAGGCGAGCTAGAGTTGACAACTAACTGTTATCAACTATCAAGGTTCGAAAAATCTCACATCTGGGTCATATACTGTAGAAGTACCACCTTCTCCAACTGATATTGGAGGGGAAAGTTGAGGGACGCCGAGGTCCCGGTAGGAGAGAAATGTCTTGGATGCGAAACGTGAGGGAGTGGACCGGCATCTGAAGTGTGGAGAAACTGTTCCGAGCGGCGCAGGACAGGGACAGGTTCGCCGAGGTGATCGCTAACGTTGGGTGGACCCGACAGGGCACTTGAAGCAGAAGAAGATTTACTTTAAACATTATGTGTACCTTTTAAATGCAGAATTGAAGTTTCACAACCTGCATTTAATAAAAAGAGAACATTCTATTGAAACGATAATCACTCCGACAAAGAATGATTAAATGTTATACCATATATGGTCTGTTCTACTATATGGCTGCGAAACCTGGACTCTGAAAGTAAATGTAATGAACCGGTTGGAAGTGGATATACCGCAGAATGCTCCATATACCGTGGACCGATAGGGTCAGTAATGCAGACGTACTGCCGAGAGCCTGAGCCAATAGAGAGCTGTTGTCAAGTGTGAAAATTAGAAAGGGTATTGGTACTCATATTTGGGTCATGTGCTAAGGGGTGAAAAATACCACCTCCTTCGACTGATATTAATGAGTAAAGTGGACGGACGTCAGGGAGTTGGTAGAAGGCAGGTGTCCTGGCTGCAGAACATCAAAGAGTGGACAAGAATAACAAGAGTTCAGAACCTGTTCCAAGTGGCGCAGGATAGAGATGCCTTTGCTGTAGTGATCGCCAACGTTGGGGGGACCTGACACGGCACTGAAAGAAGATGTGTGCTATTGTGGTGTGATAAAAAGATCATTAAAACATATATTTACGTGAAAGAGCCTGGCTAAAAGCATTAAATTATTCAAATGTTCTTCCTCTTCATTCTGCAACGGCACCGAAAGAAGAAGAAGAATTCACTTTATTAGTTAAATTTTCAATGTTAATTTTGAAGGAGAAATTATGCAAAATTATAATCCTTCTACATTCGCTTCACTACAACCACTTAAGTGTGTTGTGGATTCATATTTGAATAAAT